>CM020516.1:3980000-3982500 GCA_009823395.1 Thamnaconus septentrionalis | reverse complement strand
GCTACTTTGGCTTTAATCACCTTCTTCTTCTTTTTTTTCTTTTCCCTCTCTGCCAACCTCCTGCGTCCGGGCTGCACAAAGTCTTTTTTTTTTTTCCGAGGGGAGAAAAAAAAAAAAAAAAAAAGTCCCGGTTTAACAAGCCCAGACTTCCGCCCTGCACGAGCGCGAGACCTGTTAGCGGCGTCCGGCCGGAGAGAGGAGCGACTCCTGCTGCTGCCGGCGGCCTCCGTCACTTCTCCATCACCATCCGTCCATCAGGAGGAGAAGAAGAAGAAGAAGAGGAAAAGAAGCAGAAGAAGAAGAAGAAGAAGAAGAAGACAGAGGAGGAAAAAGGGGAGAAGTTGTGAATAATCCCGGAGCCCATTGTGGCCTACTTAGTCGGGGAGGGAACGCGTCTTTTTTTTCCCGAGCGCCGCCGCTGCCGCCATGTGTGAGCGTGTGTGTGTGTGTGTGTGTGTGTGTGTGTGTGTGTGTGTGTGTATGTGGGTCAGCTTCATTCAAATTCTCTTTCATTGCGGCTCTTCCTGCCGACACTGTGGCCCATCATTAGCCGTAATATAGGTCACCGCGGGCTTTGTGAGGCTGCAGCCCCATTTGCATTCTTAATTCAGACGGAGCACCGCTGCTGCTGCTGCTGCTGCTGCTGCTGCTGCGACTGTAGGTACGAGGTGGTGGTGGTGGTGGAGGGATGGGGGCATGGGGGTGGGGGGTCGTTGGCATCAGAAGTAGAAGCGGCGCGGCGGCGGCGGCGAGGCTTTTATCACTTTTGATGAAAGGACGGGGTCAGTCCGGATCGGCGCTTAAAAGGGATCCGGGTGTTTTCCCAGCGGCGGGAAGATGAAACTCCACCGGATTCAGGTTGCAGGTTGCGCCCCCCCCTCCATCCCTCCACCACCGTCCCCTCCACCTTTATTATTTATTTTCCCCTCCCTTCCTCCCTCCCTCCTCAGGTCTCCTGCAGAAGAAGTTTAGCAACAGCGCTTTGCTGCACATTCTGAGAAATAATAATTAGTTGCCAAGGTGAGAGCGGCCGCCGGCCGTTTTCATTAGGTTTCACCCGAAAAACAAAAGAAAAAAGCTCGAAACAGAAAAAAGACACGACTCGCATTCAGTTTGGGGCTTGATAACCTTTGTTTCCATTGAGGAATGTGAGGACAAACTCGCTTGAAGAAGAAGAAGAAGAAAATAACATGGCCTCAAAGCTTCATTTTTATGTTGCATATATATTATTTTAATTGATTCCAAATGGTGAGAATCTGCTGATTTTCCTCCAAAGAATGATTTATTTTTCACAAGGCTATGGTTAAAAAATGAGAAACGCAGCAGCTGGATGCAAACACCGCTTGTTAGCGTGATAAACGAGCAGCGGCTCCCAAACTTCGGGTCAGGACCCCCAAGAGGGGTTAACAAATCAAGGTTGCAACATTTGCACACAAATACACCGTTAGTTGGACCCGATTATCAGCTCGTGTGGGCTAACGATGCTAGCATTGGCTAACGACGCTGGTGTTTGTTTTTTTTAACCAGCCTGTCCCAGCCTGCTGCAGTGACTTCAGTCACCCCTCAAAATGTCCGGACAAGGCAGGAAAAAAAAGTCACAATGAACCTTCAATGCTCTTCCTCTCTTTTATTTCATTGTTTCACATTCTGTCGCTCCCTCCGTCTAACACGGCAGCCCGCAGAGGTGAGAGAGTCTCCAGCTCCAGCTGTCCATTGTCCTGGAGAGAGAGAGAGTGTGTGTGTGTGTGTGTGTTGGGAGGGGGTCATTAATTAAACATTGGGCCTATTCTGCATGGCTCGTCTGGAGTCACCCTCCTCCTGATAACATCTCCGATAACAATTAAGGCGGAAAAGTCTCATTTGCAGGGAGCAGAGTTTTGTATCAAAAAAAAAAAAAGTAGAAAAAATAGGAAGCTGTGTCAATAATCTTAGTGGCCTCTGCATACTAAACACTACACACTAAACGCTGCACACTAAACACACAGCAGCCATGCTGGGAGCCAGGAGAGAAAGCGGCTGGGCAAGAGAGAGATTTCAACTCCCACAGCCGCCTTGAAAAACTCTGACAGACAAAGTTTCTGCTCAGCGAACTGAAGCTTCACACAGACCCAGGGTCCATTCTCAGCACCGTCATTTCACCCCCCAAAAAACAAAAAACAAAATTGAAGAACTGCTGCTGCTGCTGCTGCTGCTGCTGCGCTCTAAGAGAGTGTGTGTGTTGGGAGCAAACAGGATAAACGGTGGGCGGGGCTTATATAGACTAATTAGGAAACCAGCCCAGGTGTTAGTCGTTGGCTCCTCCCACCAGGTGCTTTTCTGCATTAGGGGAAATGTGTGTGAGACTCCACAGGAAACACAGGCCATGTTCAGACTGCCGGCCAAAATCCGATTTTTAGCCCATCTAGATAGAAACCGGATTTCTATTTTGTAGTCTGAACAGTCACAAGTCAAATGAAATCCGATTTTTGTAAAAACGGATTTCATGTGGCCCAGAGTGAAC
>CM020516.1:3955000-3972500 GCA_009823395.1 Thamnaconus septentrionalis | reverse complement strand
GGAAAAAAAAAGGAATCCAAGAGCGATCGCGCCGGCCCCCCGAGAATAGCTCCAAATTATTCATAGTGAGGTTTTTGACGCGCGGCGGTGAAAAATGCGGCTGAGCGGCGTTGCCGCGGGGCGGCCGAGAGATTAAAGAGAGAGAGAGAGAGAGAGAGAGAGAGAGAGAGAGAGGAGAGAGAGAGAAGGTGCTCAACGGTAACAGCAGCGGGTCTGAAGACAGGAAGCTGTTGTCAGCGAGCGGCTAGCAGCTAGCTGGAGATCGGTCATAGTCATTGTCTCTCTCTCTAACACACACACACACACACACACACACACACACACACACACACACACACCTCAGGATCAGGAAACAACAGCTTCATATCCAGGAGTCAATAGTTTTTGCTCGTCAGTGCCGCAAAACTTTTTTGTTGTTGAGGTGTTTTTTTTGTTTTTGGCGAAAATCCAAAAACAAATTTTGGCAAGCGACTCGTCGTCACGAGGAAGAAAAGTCAGTTTTGGATTCAATCTTTGGGAGCAACGGTTTCATCGCCAACTAACGAGACAAACAGGCAAAGTTCCGATGATTCAGTCCAATGTAGTCAATGCTAAATGCTAACACTCGAGCTAGCTGCACTTACATCGTGGTCTTGTGTTGGTCGTCTCGTGCCGTGGCTTTTTAATGTGGCGTTGTGTAGTTTGGTCCTGGTGCTGTTCCCCCTGTGAGCCTCCAGGGCCACCGTACAGCCCAGCGACTCGCCATCATCCGCCTGGGCCGGAACCTTCCGACCTTTCGACCTCCTAGACGCAGTTTTGTTTGCCCGCGGACCAGAATTCACGGCGCGACAGGAAGTGTCGTCATGGCAGAGCACCGAAACTAAAGGCAGGCGGACAAACAAACAGACAAACAAACAAGGTGGTGACGGTTCAGCGCATATAAAGAGAGACGGCGAACAATGAAAATTACATCCATACATTAGTGCATATATTATATATTTAATGGGATACACAACAGACTCCCTCACACTCTCACACACACACACACCCCGCCCACACACGGCGCTCACTTTTAGCCCCGAGGCGACGCGTTGAAGAGTTTCATTTACTTGATTAAATCATATTTGCATATGGAAATTGTGGCAAAATGATATTAATTTGTTATATTCAAAGGAGAATTACTCTCTCATATTAAAGCCGAATCAGCGGCGGCAGGTGACGGCGGCGCCGACACACGCACACACACACACACACACACACACACACACACACACACACACACACGTGCGCGGCTGTAATGAGATCTGTTTTTCTTGTCTATAAATTACTTTTCACAAAGTCTCGTCTCAGGTGTGCGCGTGTGTGTGTGTGTGTGTGTGTGTGTGTGGGGTCATCCTTCACTCGCTGTGATTGGTCCCGACCCTGGTCCAGGTGTGTGTGAGTGACGGCGCCGGCTGCGGCACGGCGGCGGGCTGGACCTCCTCCTGAGCCGACTTGACTTATCGACAACGCCGTCGACGTGGACGACCAGCAGCAGCAGCAGCAGCAGCAGCAGAGAAGAAGAAGCAAAAAAAAAAAAAAAAAATCAAGCTAATTAATTAAGAACAGTATTAGAAGTAATGGGATATTATAATATAAATTGCTACATTCTGGAACCAATTTAATCCAATTACTGGAACCCCTCATGAATATAATACCTCCAAAATCACTGCGGCGGAGTCCGAGGGGAGACGAGTGAGACGGCCGCGGACGGAGGAGGAGGAGAAGAAGAAGAAGAAGGAGGAGAGAAGAAGAAGACAAGACGTGCTGACACCGTTGAGGAGCCGTTAATTTGAGTAATAAAACTCATGATCATGATGATTATTATTTTCTTTTCTCCCCTCCTGCTAATTGACATCTCGGCCGTCTCACAACCTGATGTTTGATGGAGAGCCAACGGCTTGATTGGTGGCTCTCGCCGTCTCTAATGGCCCCGAGCAGAAGAAGTGGTAGTGGTAGAAGAAGAAGAAGAAGAGCAAGAACAATCGCTGCTTTTCCATTGCAGTTTTCTGTAAAATAAAAGCTATATTTCTAAAACAAGTTTGCGATTTACAGGTGTTTCCATTAAAAGGTGTGAAGCACACAGGCAAATTACCTTTGCTTTTGTGTGTTTAGGTTTGTTTGCTTGCTGTCAAGAATGGTTGTTATATTTTTTATTTTTGATTACTTGTAAAAAATATTCCGTCTCCTCCTCCGTCCAAACATAACGCAGCATTATGGTCACGTGACCCCATACGTCAAGTACGCTGACGTGTAAATGCGAAAAAAGTGTTTCGTGACACTTTTGCAATAAACCTCTATGTCTGTCGATTGGTCTGAAAAACCACCTCATGAGAGCGCAAAACCTTTTAGCCACATTTGAGGGGTTTTCATAGTTTAGGTGTTTCCATTGGCCGTTTTTGATCAGCTAGTGAAAGACCTGGACGTTGTTGTAAAAAAAACATTTGTTGATGTTTTTACGTGCAAGCTAACCAGGAAAACCCGCGTCCAGAATCTCAGCTCGGGAACTTCCCTTAACCTCTCGCATCCTTTTCAGTCTTCTTCCATTTCCTCCGCCGTAAATCTCGTTAAGGCGTGACTTCTCCGTTGTCGTAAGCCTCATCGAGTTGCGCACGTCGTGTTGGCGTGACCGATCGTCCCTCGTTGGCTAAGCCGAACTCGGAGTCGTCGTCGTTATTCCGGGACAATCGCTCCGATGACTCGGTGCGTGTGGGCGGATCTGGCGCCCCCTGCCTTTTGTGACCGTCCTGGAAAAGCGTTGCTGCTCCTCCTTCTGGTGGCGCAGACACAGAGGATGTTGGGGAAAAAAGACGATTGGGAGAAAAAAAACAACCCATAATCTGCAAATTAAAGCCGCCGCGAGTCAGAAATATCGACGGTGATTCACGCCGCGGTTGCACTCTGTGACATCCTGCCGATTTACCGTCACAAGGCAACGATGAATATCAATTATTATAAGCAGCGCGGCAAAATTATCAGCGGCTAGTAGCCAGAAAGCTGCTAAATAGAGGGTTTTTTTTTAATCGTCTAATGCTTTTATCCAAATGAAAACATCTGATGAGCCGCTGTGGCCTGTGTCAAGGTCCAGGAAGTGAGGACAGGTTTTATTTAATAACAAGTTTCACCGAATTTGTGGCCTAGACGGATGAATTAAAGGCTAATTTCCGCAATGTACGCTAAGCTAAGAAACAGTTTATATTGTTTAAGGTTGAAGCAACAAATTTTCATTTGTGTTGTTTTTGCCAAATCCAAACACATTTCTTTTTAAATAGCATTTTTCTCTCTTGATCGTGCATCGTGGAAGCGTTCAGATTCAATATTTGGAGGACACGGCAGTTAGTAGTGTTGCCAACTTTCATTCAGAAAGTAGTGCTCAGGGCCGTGACCATCACAGGCCAGTGGCTCGCCAGTGGTGGCAACTCATAACTTAAAATAAGGTTTCAAAAAAGTGTATGGTTCACATAGTATGAACTACTTTGTTACTAGTAGACATTAGAAATACGACGAATGTTTAAATTGTATTGAAATATTTTAATTGAACATATTTTTACACAACAAGCAATAAAATGCAGAATGGGTGGATTTCACAAAGGAATTAAATAAATAAAGCTGAAAAGGACAAGCAATCCTGATTCATAGCTACTCTACGCAGTCGTTGTGAGGGGGTTGTGCAATGGTGTTGCCTGCAGCTGTAGATTATGGTTTTGAATGCAAATTCTATGGAAACAAATGCGAGTTTGCATTGACTATATATTTTTTTTTTTTTTTAATTTAGCGGGACGCACCTTTTCTCATCATACGGGACAATTCTGTATTTTAAGGGACTGTTGGCAACTCTAGTTTGTAGCTGCTGACCCGTTGGCTCCTGATTAGCGACTGTCAGCCGTTGTGTCGGATCCCTTCATGATCGTAGAGGCGAGGCCGGCTCGGCTTGTTATTTATAGAGCCCATCAGGGCTGGCCAATAACATAAAGCATAAAAAAACTGAAGCTAATGTGCCGCTAATGAAATCTGGACAAGGGCGACTTTATGAAATAAACTAACTGGCAGGGCGGCGCTAGTGGCACAACGGAGACGCCCGACAGATTGAGTGTTTGTGTGTGTGTGCGTGTGTGTGTGTGGGTGTGTGTGTGGTGCTAGTAGCAGGTGCCCACATGCATAAAAAAACTCTACAACCAGCAGCAGTCTTTGGGAGCAGCAGCAGCAGCAGTTGTCCGAGGCCTGAGGCACTGCTAGCATGCAAGCTAGCGAAAAAGATAGCAAAAAACAGAAAAAAGAATACAAATACAAATACAACCGCGTCAACTTTTTAATCACACAAACCAAACTCATACCGTATCGCTAGGGCTACGTTAGCCATCTAGCTAGGGCTACTGCAATCCGCTGAGGCGCTTTATGAATATTTTCACACTGACAACAAACAAAGAAAACACTAGTTGTCGTACTCTAAAAGTTCTGCTTGCGTTTTCTAGTATGTCTGTATTTAGAGACGTCAAAGAATTTTGAATTTACCATCCAAGCAAATAGAGACGTAGATACTTTCAGATTTTGTTTCGCGAAAAAAGAAAAATAAATAATTGTGTTTTGGTGGGGGCGACACGGTGGCGCAGTGGTTAGCGCTGCCGCCTCACAAAGAAAATTCCGGGGCCCGGGCCTGGGACCTTTCTGTAATGTGTGGGTTCTCTCCGGGTTCTCCGGTGAGGTCAATTGAACACTGTAAATTGTCCGTAATGTGATGTGAATGTTGTTTGTCTCTATGGATGATGGCGACTAACCCTGCCTTCGCCCTAAGACAGCTGGGAAAAGCAACCCCGTGACCCTGAAAAGGAATAAGCTATAGAAGATGGATGGATGGATGTTTTGGTGGTGCATTGAACTAAATAAGTTGAGGATGATTAAATAAAACAAACAACTTTCAAATTAATAATATTAAATACAAATCGATCCACAGAGAGAATCGGCCATCATTTTGAAAGTGTCATTTTTGCGGCGGGTAGCTGCTCCGGACCCACAGCGCCCCCTGTGTTTACCCTCTGCCGCTTGTGTTTGCGCTCACGTACAAAAACCTGTCGTGTGTGTCCATGCAAATGTGTGTGTGTGTGTGTAAATCTCCTGCTGCCTGCTGCCCCCCCCCCCACCCCCCACCACACACACACACACACACACACACACACACACACACACACACACATGCACGCCATCTTATTGCTTTCTTGAAATCCTCTCCATTCGCCCCCCCGGCCCCTGAGGCTCGAGGCCCTGAACACAGCAGATGTTCCACTGAAAAGGCCATGAATGTTTAATCATTTGTGTTATTGATGCCGTCTCTCTCTTTTTTTTTGTTGTTGTTGTTGTCATCGTTGTTGTTTGTTAGCTGCTGTCGGGTTCTAATGTGTCTATTTCTATTTATTTATTATTTCTTCTTACATCCATCTTCTGTGTGAGAGTGTGAGCTTGTGTGTGTGCGTGCGTGTGTGTGAAGAGGGGCAGATTTTCTAAAGTTAATTCTTTTTTATTGAGTTTTTCTGTGACACAACTCACAAAACGTGAGCTTTTTTTTTTTACTTAGTGGGGGTAAGAAGAAGAAGAAGAAGAAGAAGAAGAAGAAGAAGAAGAAGAAGAAAGAAGAACTACCAAAAAAAAAGTTGAAGGCAGCCGATCACGGAGGAACAAACGGCGTCTCCGTCTCCAAAGTGCGGCGTGTCGGACTGGAAGCTGCTGTTTTAGTGTTTGAGCTGACAGCCAGATCGGATCATAATTAGACGGCACGCCGTGGGCTTTGATTGGCACGGTAATTGGATTGTCATTGGGGCTGAAAAGCTATTATCTTAGGATCATGCCCCATGAAATTTGTTGGAAAAACTTCTGTGGCCGTCATTAAGTGCGCCATCTTGGGGGGGCTCGGCAAATGAGGTTTTTTTTCTCTCTCTCTCCCCCTCTCTCTCTCCTTTCCTCGGAGTAGGAGGGGGCGGTACCTGTGCACCGCTGGGACCCTTAGATCCTCTGAATCGCAGCGAAGACAATCTGGCCTCTGTTGATTAATGACATTAGCATAGCAGGTAGCGCTAACGCCATGAGAGCGGCGTGCTGCGTTACGGCCCGTCACGCTCGCCCACGTGCTGCCGAGTCCTGACGGCGGCGGCGGCAGAGGTGGTGGGAGGGGGGTGGGAGAGATCCGTCCGGGTGCTGGCTTTTCATTGGCCGGCGCAGACGGCAGCAGGTTCTGCAGCTTCCGCCGGCGGCGGAATTAAAAGTACAAAACACAATCGCGATTTGCAGGTGCTTCCACTGAATGGTGCGAAGCGCGTAAGCTGTCATGAGCTGGTCACGTGACTCCCGTACGTCACGTCTGGTGATGTGTAAATGCGAAAAAAGTGATTGCATGACACTTTTTTGCGATATACCTCTACATGGATGCGTCTGAAAAACCACCTCATGTTTTCATGACCAGTTTTTTTTATTGCCATATTTAGGGTTTTGCGCAATTCAGTTAGCCCTCTGTTTACAGCCTCCTGCTAAAAAAAAACCCACACCTCTTCCAGAGGTCACGGAAGGGGGCAGAGCCAAACACATGGCTGTGGGTGTGGCTTGAGGGCCGATTCCAACCGTGCTTCAGCAACAGATGAAGAAGTGAATCGCGGAGCTTCGATCGTTAGCGCGCCAATCCGTCCGTCTTCTCTTGATGTGAAGCTCACAGCAGTGTCGCAACAGGGTCCATCACACGCAGCGAACACGCAACAGTTCCCTCGCTCGCAACAACGCCGCCGCCGCCGCCACCGCAGCCGCCGCTGACCAACGGCCCGTCAAGCGTCGCTTGCTCTGCGTTTGGTGGCCGACGCGTCATTATTCACCGCATTTGATGTCCATTGAGGAGGGAAAAAAAGAAGAGAAAAAAAAAACACATTAGAGGGCCAAGTGTGTGTCCTCGGCGGCGGCGATGGCGATGGCGGCGGCGGCGCCCTCGCATCATTTGTGCACCCAAACAGTCCAGATTGTAAATTGATATGTAAGACAATGGCCCATTAACTTTTTCATTAATGGTTATAATGCAGTCGGAGAGCCATCCGCAGGGCAAGGGCGGCGCGCACGCACACACACACACACACACACACACACACACACGCGTGTTGGCGAACAGACGTGAAGCCGCATCATCAATCAGGAAGGAGAAACCAAAGAGAGGTGACAGAGTCATTCGCTGCCAACTTCACGTATGTTTAATTGTACGATATAAGGCGCAGTTTCACTTTTTTTGTTTTTTTTTCCTTTTAACCCTTTGGCGCCACCTAGAGGGGACACCGTAACGGTTACCGCTAGCAGGACTGACGTGTCCACGGTTCCCGTTTTGTTCCTCCTTCTGTCGGTATTTGTTTTTAAATTCCCGTGAATATTTTGCTTCCCAGGATAAAATCGGAACGTCGGACCTCCAGTGCCTGGATTCAAAACTCGGCCTCCCGCCGGTCACATGACCGCAAAGGTCATGTGACCGGCGGGGAGGAGACGCCGCTTCCTTCATCTGTCGCTGTAAATGTTACTGCGGTTTCGCAGCCTGCGAAACCTACATCGACACCTGCGTGTGTGTGTGTGTGCGCGTGCGTGCGTGTGTGTAAAGGCTAGACACGCATACACACACACACACACACACGCTCACCTTTAATTCTCTCCCTTCAGCAGCGTGCAGCCACTCAGCGATAAGTGCTCGACGTGCCGACCAAACAAAGAGCGTATTAACTGTGGCGGCGGCGGCTGGTGGGAGTGTTTGTGCGCTCACGCTGGGAGCGCGCGTGTGCCGTTTGAGACGCCGAGGGAGGAAAAAAAAAGGAGAGGAAAGAGGAAGAGGAAGAGGAAGAGGAG
Organism: Thamnaconus septentrionalis; assembly: GCA_009823395.1. NCBI lineage: Eukaryota > Metazoa > Chordata > Actinopteri > Tetraodontiformes > Monacanthidae > Thamnaconus > Thamnaconus septentrionalis. The sequence continues at coordinate 3,964,628 of CM020516.1, read as the reverse complement.
GAAGAGGAGCTGGGAAGGCGAAGCTCCGTTAGATTCCTGGAGGCGTGACCACCACACACATACACACACACGTAAAAAACAAACAAAAAAAACAACAACTTTTTTTTCACTCACACCTCCTTCAGGTCATTTCTTCTTCTTCTTCTTCTTCTTCTTCTTCTTCTTCTTCGCTGCTGCTCTGATTCACCGTCGATGGGGGGGGGGGGGGGTCACAAACACATAAGGGGACGATGCAAAACGTTTAATGCTGCAACGTATAAAAAATATAAAAATGTGTCGATGGAGCCAAAAAAAAAAAAAAAGAAAAGAAAAGAAAAGAAAAGTTGGCGGGGCCAATCATGGAGCGAAGCCTCTCCGAGTTGTTTTTGGCGATTCGGCGACGTCGACCTATAATCTGCTAATCTGCAGCAGTCGAGGTGGAGGGGGAGTTGGTGGGGGTGGAGGTGTGTGTGTGTGTGTGTGGGGGGGTCTGTTAATACGAGCAGTCGACTGGCGGCCCCCGCTAACGGTGGCCAATAAAATTAAAGAGCGCGCACGGCGGCCGCGGCGACGGAGACGGGGCGAGGAAATCTGGAGATGGATAAACAAATAGAATCATAAAGAGGCGGGGGTGGGGTGGGGTAGGGGCGTTGGGGTGGGGGGCGGCGGCGGAACCGAAGTGGTAATTCGCCCGGAGTTCATTAGGCGAGAGGCGGGTGGGGCTAAACTGTGGATGACATTACCTCTAATGTGGCTCCCCTGCAGAGATTCTGATAGGGCGGCCGTTCCCGCCGCAAAATAGCCTCTTTTAGCGCGCCGCCGCCGCCGCGCTCGCACACACAAACTCCCGCTAAATAGGATTGTTTTTTTTTTCTTTGTTTTTTTTTTTTTTTTTTTTTTCCTTAAGCATTGTGCCGTTCGGCTGCAGGGAGGAGCGAAAAAAAAAAAAAAAAAAAAAAAAAATACGGGCTCCAAATGAGCTTCCAAATGGGCCGAGGCGTGCAGCCAAGTCGAGACAACGTGGACAAATGAGAGTTTGGCTGTTTTTCTTCAGTTTTTTTTTTTTTTTTTACAGTTTTTTATTTATTATTATTATTTTGTTGCAATGTGGTGAATCGTCACAATCATATCTAGAGGCTAAAACCAGTGTTTCCTCACACTGCTCACCGCCGTCTGTCCGTCTGTCTGTCAACCGCAGGGTTTTTTTTTTAACACAGAGGAGATGCAGGCGCCAAGGGGGAGGCGGGGCTTATTCCGAAAGCCACTTCCTGTCCGGCAAGAACTCCGAACAGGAAGCAGCTTAGCAGCGTCGTCCACGTTTGTCTCCGTCTCCACATCCCCAAAAACCAGTCGTCCGGCTCTGACTCCTCCCACTTTTAGACGTCTGCAATCACTTCTGGTCCCTGATTGGCCGACTTCACGACCTCCGCACTCACACGCACACCTACAGTCAATTCAGAGTTCCCAACTCACCTCTCATGCATGCTTCTGGACTGTGTGAGGAAGCTGGAGAACCCGGAGAGAACCCAGCAGACACAGGGAGAACATGCAAGCTTCCACACAGAAAGCCCCAGGCCCAGAATCGAACCCACAACCTTCTTGCTGTGAAGCGGCGGCGCTAAACACTGCACCGCTACTGTGTCGGCCAAAATAAATAAATCCAGGAATAAACTCTGCCTCCTGCAGCGCCGCTAGTCGAGTAAACGCTGCTATTTTTGTAGCGACAAGCGCTCATAACTCATGTTTACATTGCCTTTATTTTCCCGCCTTTAAACAAAACTACTGGCCTAGAAAATAAGCTTAGACACAGACACGCGCACACACACACACACACACACACACACACACACACACACACACACACACACACACACACACACACACACACACACACACACCGGTAGGTGTGAAGCTCTCCGGGCAGCCGATCGTCTACCGGCACGCCGGAGTTATAAATAGTTGGCGTTGGGGGCGGGATTACCAGCAGAAGAAAGGCGTCGCCGGATGTATCCGCCGCCGCCGCTGCTGCTGCTGCCGCTGCTGCCCCCTTCAGAGTGAGACGCATCACTTTTGTCTGCAAACAAATTTTAGTGTGTTGCGCTCGGAGCGTTCTGGCTGGATTTGTCGGCGTCTGCGGCGGCGTTTTAGCAGATGAAACGTGTTTCGCTGACAAGCGTGATGGAGCCGCGCGTCGCCGAGGGCCGTCCTCGCCGCCCATTGTCTGCACGTGTGTGCGTGTGTGTGTGTGCATGTATATGTGTTTGTGTGGCACAGTGAGTCGTCTTGTGTGCGAGTTTGCTGGTGTCTGCTCCTCGCTCTCCTCCTCCACCTCACTTTACTGACTCTGTTCCAGCCTCGTCTGTCCTCCCTCCCTCCCTCGCTCCTCCTCTCCTCCTCCCCCTCTCCTCTCCTCCTCCTCCTCTGAAAGGCTGGTGTTGCTAGTTGTGTAAATGCTGCTGTGTGACTGTGGTGGTGTCGTCTGACTTAATGAACAGCTTCGGCCCGCCGCCCTGCGGCGCCACTTAAACTTTGAAAACATCCATTATTGAGCCCTGAGCGGGAATTCTGTCAGCCGGCGCTGACCTACCCACCCTTCTCCCTCCCCGTCCCTCCCCCTCCCTCCCCCCGTCCTCACACAGCTCTACTCACCCGGGCGGGTGAGGCTGGTCGAGCTGCCTGGGAAAGTTGACTAACTTTACTTTGACAAATTCCCGAATGAGTTCTGCGATGGAAACGATGGAAGCAGCTGCTTCTTCTGCTGTTGTTCATGGATAAATGGGAAGAAGTTGTTTTTTTATTGTTTGTTTTTTACAGGTTTTTCAGTTGTGACATTTTAGAAGTGGTAAGTGTATTTTTGCTTTTTGTGTTTTGAAACAGTAGGAGACCATCGTCTCCGGAGGTTTTCTATCACATGCTGCCAAATCTTTGGACACGTTTAGGATGTTTCCAAACAACGTTCTGTACATGTCCATATATGTATATGTATATATATATATATATATATATATATATATATATATATATCCCTTTTTAAAAATGCTCGCTACAGTACGTAACTAAAGTCGGGGGCCCACTTGAAAAAAAAGAAGAAAAAGTTAGCTCGATGCTAACATCTCTTCCAACCTTTCCAACCTCGCTGCAAATGCAGATTTATATTCCATCACCTCCGACATTCGCCGTGTCGCTGCCGCCGCTGCAGAGTCAAGTGTCTTATTTCTGTACTGGAGGGGAGAGCTGAGTGTGTGTGTGTGTGTGTGTGTGTGTGTGTGTAACCCCGCTGCTAATGCTCTCTACCCACCGTGCTCGGCAGGAGAGGTGAGCGCTGAGTGTGAGTGGGCCTTGCTCCGCTCTGGACGCTCTCGTCTCGCAGCCCGGCCATCTAAATGCATCCTGCCTGCAGGATATTTGCATCAGGTGCGGGAGGTGATGATGTCATCGGCTCCTTCAGAGCGCCGTTTCGATGGTGGTTGACTGTTGGCAAAGTGGACACACTCGGAACGAGCCGAGCCACTTCAACACCCCCCACCCCGGATCAAACTTTACTTTTTGTTTTTTGTTGTTTTTTTTTTTTCGTGTCCTTTTCTTCTTTTGTTCCTGGGCGGCCGAGCAGGGTTGGATTGTGTGTTTCGAGTTTCACAAACTGCTGCTGGGATGATAAAGTCGTCCTGGTAGCCACAAAGGCAGCCGCTGCACCACGCTAACCCAAGTGAAAAGCCTTACTAACACAAAGACTGAGACGTGAAGTGAGTGCTAGAGATGAACGTGTGAGTTTGTCAAATCAAAAGGAGGATCTTCAAAAAGTAGATCCAGTTATGACCAAACTACAGAAATGAATGAATGGTATTCTGGGGAAAATGAAGGTATCGTCTGCATAGGGATAAAGTCTCTCTCTGGGATTCTGGGATCAGACCCCCAAAAACAAGCAGCAAAATGATACAGATTTTTTTTAAAAGGTAAAGAAACTGGAGTTTTTGTCGAGGCAGAGGTTCCGGATGGACTTTTAAACATACCGACCTCTCTGGAATTTCTGTTGGACTGTACATTCAAGTCCCGCCGATTGCCACTTCCCCAAGAAAGATGTGAAATTTGGCCTCCCTGATCGACCCATAATCCCCCAGTGTTGCTGCGCTGGATAATCATTGGCTGAGCTCAGCCTCCCCAAGTCCAGTGCCCCAAATACTGAGAGTTGCCCAGCAGGGAGGTAGCAGGTAGTGATCCATAGTACCAGACGGGGGTTCAAACCCACAACCTCCGGATCTCAGGTCGGAACTTCCGCTTTACTTTTTTTCTTTGAGAAAATCCCTCTATCAGTGTTTGAGGAGAAAAAAACAACAACTAAACTTCCTCCCTGCGCCGCCGCAGCTCCTCCCCTCTCTAACTGCTGCCGCCCGGCACCAGACTGGAGTGTTTTTCCAGGTTAATTCTGGGGAGCAGCCTTGTTAATCCAGCGTCGTCGTCGGCGGAGGCGGCGGAGACGAAGGAGCGCTCGCCCGCTATTTGTGTCGAGCGTTTTGTCAAAAAGTAGGCGAGCGGTTTCTCCGCCGGCCGGGTGGATGTGTGTGTTCTCCCCCGGGAGGCCGTGGCCCAGTAAGAGACAGCAGTTGCTCGACATAATTAGAACGGCGAGGTCCTTGTAAAGCCATTAATACATCTCAGCCGCGCTTAAACGCTCGGCGGAGGGGAGGCGAAGACGACTAGTGGGAGGTTTTGGAGGCGGCGACTCGAGGAGATCCGCAGGAAACCACCGAGTCTCGGGCTGCAGGCGGCGACTTTCTCTCCCCCTGCGGCACAGCAAGGGGAAACAAAACCGGCAGCAGGTGGCGAAGGAGGCGCCGCGTCGAGTCTGAGCTGTTCTGGAGGAGAAGACGGGAATTCCTTCAGGGAAGGGAAAAAGACGAGAGGAGGAGTCGAGGCTGGACAGGAAGTGGTTTCCAACTTCCTGCTTTTATTATTGGATTTGATATGAGATGTTTCCTCTGCAGCACGCAAATGACGCTGAATATCCTTCCAGCGTCACACGCAGCCACTTCGCCAACGCGTTCAACACAAACGCTTCAGTGCAAAAACGAAACAAAATCAGCAACAACATCGAAACAACAACAACTGCAGCAGCTTGCGGGACAGTTTTCCGGACTTTTCCCACAATCCCCCTGGGTTTAAGTCCTCTGGGGACAATTTGTGACCTCCTGTGCTCAGTGGACATCATCAGGCAGATTAAAATCAGTTAATGCACCGTGGGCTGTGCGCGCGCGCACACACACACACACACACACACACACACACACGGCCACTGACACTCTTTGCTCACTTTTTAAAATTAATACCCATTGTTTTTACTAAGCGGAGGATGTCCTGCAGGCTGCCTCACGGGGTAGAGTGTGTGTGTGTGTGTGTGTGTGTGTGTGTGTGTCAGAGAGGGAGAGACCTGCACATCACACTCTGGTTCGGGTGGATTAGTGCGGCCCAAAGTACCGTGACCTTTCATTAACCTTGCCTCTTAGTCGTCTCATTTAATAAAAAACAAATTTCTAATCTGCAGCCTGCTAAACAGTGTGTGTGTGTGTGTGTGTGTGTGTGTGTGCGTACGTGCGTGCGTGTGTGTGTTCCTGTTGCAACTCTCGCCTTGGGTTCCCTCTGCCCGGCCTCCTAATTACTCCCTGGAACCGGTGGCCCCGCCCCCTCCCGATGTGCTATCATCATTTTAAATGTATTTTGATTGATTTGTGTCAGCTTTAACTATGCTTTGGGCCCCGAGGTCGATAAATCAAGATCGATACTTTAATGTTTTCCTCTGAACCTTTATTAAAAAATAGATTGGCTATAAAGAGGGCCGAGCGGCGGCCGGCGCCGCCTGCTCCTAATGCATGTCAACTGGAATCTAATTGAACAGCAGCCGAGTGGTGGAGATTAGTCCAGGGAGCCGCTGCAGGGACGGGAGAAGTTTTCTGAACAGGCTTCAGGTCGAGCGGGAAGTCCAGGGATCACTGCAGAACCTCTAGCGTGAAGAAACCACACGGCTGATGCACGGACTTGGTGTTTCAGATTCAAGACAAAAGCCGGAACGTCTCTGAGGGACTATTGTACACGTATGGAAAATAAAATATGATCATGGAATGTTATAATATTTGTTATAACATGTAGTGGTATAGTGTTACGCACCTGCCAAATTTACCACCTTTGTTTCTTATTCATTTGTGCTGATTTACGTCGCCGATTTTTATTTTTCATTTGTTACAAAATACATCAAGGGTCCCACGTTCTCACACACACACACCGCATTGTAAAAAAAAAAAAAAATAAAATTGGTCACTTGTAACGTTGCAAAATTCCATTCCAAAAAGCTAAATTCTAAATTTTTTATTTATTTTTTTTGCTGGCTACATTTATTGTTAGTCTCCTTGTTGTTGCGCTGACAGGATTTAAGCGACAGTCGGCCACCAGGGACAAGCAGTTAGAAATAGTAATAATAATAGACAATGATGAAAAAAGCCGCAGAAATAACATAACTGTGGAAAGTGTCGTTTTGAGCAACAACACTTTGCTTTGTGCGAACGTTACAAATTTATTGAAAGATATAGCGAGCCCAAAACAAACACAAACAAAATGGAATCCCAAATATTGTTTCCTAAACACTTTGTAATTAGCATGATTAGCTCGTCCCAATTAGCTCCAGCAATATGTTTGGATTATTTCCAGTAGCATGTCAGTTTTTGGAGAAAAATAAACATACGCTTGACACCTTTACAATAAATTCACACCAAAACTATTAAAATGCAAAAAAAAAAAAAAAAAAAAAAAAAAGGAAAGATGATTGGCACCGGCGGTGAGAGTTAAATGTGTTTTTCTTCACAAACATCATGTGACTGGAGTCAAGTCGGGGGGCGTGGCAGGAAGTGGGCCAAGGTGGGATTAAAATGCACCCATTGTCATTCCACGCCAAAAATAACAGACAGGAAGGGGCGGGGCCAGCGAGGCTGCCACTGACCTGCGGTGCCGGATGCAGATACTGGCCCAGACCCGCTTTTCACAAACACACAAACACACAAACACACTCTCTGCTGCTGCTGCTGTGGTAATATTAACAGAGTTTTCAATAAAATCAGCTTCATTTATGCTGAAAATGTAAACGAGCCGAGGTGACATTTGCTTATGAGATGCAAAAAGTAGCAAAAGTAAAAGAACAAACAAAAAAAAAGTGATTCTGAACCAGGCGTTCGGACCCTGAGACGCTTGTTTTTTTGTTTTTTTTAATTTTTTTTAGCAAGACAATGAAAGAAATAATAATAATAATTATTATTATTATACTAATAATAATAATAATAAATAATAATGCATTCCGGCTAATTTGGACGCTTTTAAACAGGAGCACCCCTGCTGATTATAAATGATTATCGAGCGCCTCCGAGTGTGAAACAATGGCCTGACATTTGAATTTGAATCCTGTTTATCTGAGGACATAAAAAGAGAGAGAGAGAGAGAGAGAGAGAGAGAGAGAGAGAGAGAGAGAGAAGAGAGAAAAAAAGTTAAAAAATAGAAAGTAAAGGAACAGAGAAATGTGAACAGGTATCAAAGAGGATGTGAGAGTTGGGGAGCGTTAAAGACAGAGAGGGATCGCTGCTGCTGCTGCTGCTGCCGCTGCCGCCACTGCTGCCGCTACCGCCACTGCTGCTGCTGCTGCTGCTGCCGCCACTGCTGCTACCACCACTGCTGCTGCTGCTGCCGCCACTGCTGCCGCTGCCGCCACTGCTGCTGCTGCTGCCGCCACTGCTGCTACCACCACTGCTGCTGCTGCCGCCGCCGCCGCCGCTCCTCTGAGGATTCTATATCTCAGCCGGTCGTCATTTTGATTTGACTGTGTGATGCGTCAAAGCCTCGCTAAATGCGAAGGATTAAAGACGACGTAGAGCCGATCCCTCTTAATCTAATCTAGTCTGTGCTTTCTGTCTCAGGTGGGCCGACACTGACGAGTGCAGGGCCTGGGGGGCGGGGGGGGGTCTGGATCTCCAGTCCTTCTATTGGACGACGTCAGTCCAGTTCCTGACTTCCTGTTCCTGGGTTCCTGCACCGCTGAGGGTCCAGAGTTCCTCAGAACTTCCATCCTTCCAAAAAGGTTTGAGATCCAAAGATCCAACAGGACCAAAGATCTTATGTTAGATCTATGTCACATGATCTCCAAGATCCAGGACACCTCCAGGTTCTGCTACCTGGATGCACACACAGAGTCACTGTGGCCAACAGCTGCATCAGCGTCCGCATGAAGCATAAAGCATTTTTCTTTTTTTTACATGTATAAGACAATATTTGGCTGTCGCAGCTGCTGCTGCTGCCCAGTGCTGGTCACCTGCTCCCAGCGGCAGGGTGTGTGTGTGTGTGTGTGTGTGGGGGGGGGGGGGTAGAGCCCAAATCCGATCAATGGCTCCTCCTCCTCATCCACGGTGTGATCGCCGCTGAAGGCAGATGGACAAGCACGATGAGATGCACGTGCACACACACACACACACACACACACACACACACACACACACACACACACACACACACACACACCGGTGTGGGTCGATGGGCCCCCCCGGGTGCCATGTGGTTCCGGCCTGATGAACAATCAGCCTCGTCAACGGACCTTCGTCCCGATCGATGAGGCTGATCAGCAGGGGGGGCCGGCCCGGCTTGGCCCCGCCCCCCCGAAACCTCCCTCTCCCTTGTGTGCGCGTGTGTGTGTGTGTGTGTCAGGTTGTAGACCACATGTATTTTGCACGTCACCTCCAGATCAAGTGTGCACAGCTTTGGCAGTGTGTGGAGTGTTTATCATTATTATTATTATCCATGTATTTTTCAGTTTGCGTGTGTATATGTTTATGTGTGTGTGTGTGTGTGTGTGTGTGTGTGCTGGGGGTTGGGGGTTTGTTTGTATTTTCCGGCGGCACAGTGGATCAAAAGTGCAAGGTCGTGTTTATGCATTTTAACTGACGGATGGAAGTGAAAAAGCGCCGGAGCTCCAGGAAACCCGAGGCCCCGCCCACAACAGCGGGCTCACGGTCGCAGGGAGACGCGTGGCTGTTTGCCTCCGAGGTGGGTTTCTTTTTTTCTTTTAAAAAGGTTTGCAAAAAGACGTCGGAGACAAAATAGAAGCACAATGGATGGAAATTCACAATGCGCAATTCACACACAAGTGGAGGAGGATAAAGAAAAGGAGGTTTTTCAAATAGGGGGAGGGGCGTGGGGGGGTTGAGGAGGGGGGGGGTCAGATCGGAGCGGCTGAAACTAGTTACGGCTCTGGAAAATGGAAGAAAGAGTTAAAGGGGAAAAGAAGCACAAGGTTGAGTGTTTGCGCAGAAACTCACTCACACACACACACGCACACGCACACACACACACACATGCACGCACGCAGGAAATCAGAGGCCATACAGCGACTCATCTCTGATCTCTTTCATCCCGCAAATCCCGCAGGGGGCGCTGTGTAATGACGCTAATGAAAACATGAAGCTTTTTTCTTCCTCCAGTGACTGGAAGCGACTTGAACGTCGGAACGTGGATGGTTTGGTTTTAGCGTTTGAGGAGCATTTCACAATAAAAGCATGACCAGTATTTTATTTTGTCTTATTTATCTATGTATCTAGTTACAAATTAGTTGTTTTGCCTTTCCAGA
>CM020516.1:3937500-3950000 GCA_009823395.1 Thamnaconus septentrionalis | reverse complement strand
GTGTTTTTATTCAACCTCTAGGGGGCGTAATAGTGTTGCGAGGAGACAGAGGAGCCTCACACTGACGCTTGTTTTTCAAAAATAAGTGAAAATCATTTTTAAGATTTGCTGCGGGAGAAAAGTAGGGTACAGAACAACATCGTGAACAAACTCCGTAACTTTGAAAAAGTCAAGCGTGTTTCGCGCCTCGATCTCGACGACGATTGTCGTGATGTTTGGACAAACACGGGGCGGCTGGAACCGGTTTGCTTGGTTGGCGTGTCGCTGCCGTCGTGGTGTCAGTGATTAGTGAGTAAATGAAAATGAGCTCTAATTACGTCTGTCACCAAACTGAAACACAAATTACACACGTATTCCGCTGCGCGACTTCCACCGAGTGCCGGTGTGTTCATCCAAAAGTCTCCATCGCACAGTGTACGTGTGTGTGTGTGTGTGTGTGTGTTTTAATTGCACACACCAGCATGAAAAAATAATTTATTGTCACAAGAACAAGAATATAAAGTAGCGAATGCGACTTTCAGGCAAAACTAATTTCTAGATGACGGCTGTAAACGCTGCTAATTGTGCGGCTAACGGATCTTAGCTGCCCACTTTAATTACACACACGTCACCTGACCTGACGGACGAATGGGGTTTTTTTTTCAGCGCTGTCAGAATCTTTTTTTTTTCTTCATTTTTTTTCCCTAAAAAAAAAAAAAAAGTTCTATTTTGGTTCTCAGCAGCATTGTTAATGATGTCAATATTACTCCAAACGCAAAAAACTTCCAGCCCTGACAGGAAGTAATACGGTGAGAGGCCATTAAAAATGACTCTACGCGCACACACACACACACACACACACACACACACACTCGCGCGCGCGCACACACACACTCGCCCTCCACCCAATAAAACTTTTGGCAGGCCTGAGCTGTTGTCGTTGGCAGCAGACAGACTCTCCTCAGTCCTGCAGGGTCAAGAGTAATTGACTCAGCCGCTAAACGCCGCTCGCTCGCTCGCTCGTTCGCTTCGCTCCGCTCCTTCCTCCCTCTTTCTACCCGCTCCAACCACCCTCCCCTCCCGCCGCCCCCCTCCCCCGCCCTCCCTCGCGCGGCCTCGTCCATATTGGAATTCCCCATCCAGGCTGTATTACAAGCCGAGATGATGGCTTAATCCCTTGTTAATTAGGGACAACATCTCCGGCAGCTGAGGCTAACAGCGGCGGCGCTCTGGCCGAGCTCGCCGCGCAGCCAGGAGAGGCTCAGAGAGCTGGCACGCCACCGGACCGGGGGGGGGGGGTGGGGGGGGGGTGGTAGGGTGGTGGTGGTGGGGTGGAGGAACGTTGGGGGCTATAAAGACGAAGGGCTTGGACGGCGACTGCAGAGGGGCTGCCTCCTCTAATCCCCCCTGCACTGCCCCGGCCGTTGATGGCTCTTCCAGGCCAACGGAGCTCAGACAAGTGGGCACCGAGCAGGACGCCCCCTGGTGGCCAGAGGATCAGTATCCATCCATCCATCCATCCATCCCTTTTCAATAGGATACAGTAAGTCGCCAGTTCATCTCATAGAGGACCACATAGAGAGAAACAACCCCTTCACTCTCTGACACACACACACACACACACCAATGGACAATTCAGAGTTCCCAATTCACCTCAAAAAGATTGTTTTTGGACTGTGGGGGGAGGAGCAGGTGAAGCAGATGTGGGAGGAGCTAAAGTTGTGTTCAGTGGCAACATTTTTTGGGGGGGATTTGATTGACAGATACAAGGTGTTGATGTTTCCTCCTCGGCTTGCGACCGTTCAGTTCCTCTGAGCGGAAGTGTCCCCTCCCGCTCAGCCCCTCCCTTCTGCATATGACACCCCCGCCCCCACCCACTGCAAACCAAAAAAAAAAAGAAAAAGAAAAAGGGAGAAAAAAAGAGAGAAAAACCCTGGAAGGCTCCAGACTCCCCGGGAAGCTCCAAACACCAGGTAATTATCCAGCATCACACCGCCTGCTGCTCCACTACCTGTGTATCCAGAGAAAGAGGGGGAGGGAGGGGAGGAGGGTTGGAGGGAAGGATGGATGGAAAGGGAGGCAGGGCGACACCGAGTGTTTGACCGGTGGGGAAAAGGATGGAAGAGGTGAAAAGAGAAGGAAAAAAACACCTTTCATGATCAATTTTGACAAACAGAAATGGAAAAAGACAGGAAGTGATTGACTTGGGAGTGGAGGAAGAAAAAGTTGAAGAAGATGGAGGGAGGTCGTTTGTTTCTTTGACGTACAAAGACCTCAACATCAACATACCATCAACATAAACTGACACAACAGCTGAGTGTGAAACGACTCATTGTGCTGCTTCCTGGTGCGGTGACGATCTTAAATGAAGAAGAAGAAGAGGAAGAGGAAGAGGAAGGAGAATAAGAAAAGAAGAAGAGGAAGAAAAGGAAGAAGAGGACAACATGCAAACAAATAACAAATGAAAAGTGGCCCTGTGCCCCCCCCGACTCGCCCCGCTGAAGCGTCTTTATTAGGAGTCGGGGGCTGATCACACTGCCGAGTGACCCGCCAAGGTCGCGGCCAAGGGCGGCGCCGGCTAATTAGCATGCGGCTGGCCTGCCACATTAGCATGCCACGGCGGCGGGCGGCGGGGTCGCCAAGAGCCACGCTGCCTATTAGTGAGCTCACGTCCGAGGAGATGATGCACTGCCCGCCGCTGTTCATCATTAGTCCGACACTCCGGAGTCACGTGACCCCGGCGCAGAGCCAGGAGCGCATCCGCCGCCGCCGCTGATTCACGGCGACCCGTCGGAGAAACTCCAGCAGAGGTCCCACTTTCATCCACAGCGATTCCATCACTGACTGGACGTGAAGGTGAGCGGAGCCACGGCGACGTCACCACGCAGGTCGGTTCCATCGTCAACGGCGCCACCGTGTGGAGCTTCCCGTTCTGTTTAGAAAGTGGAAGATTCCATTTATGGAATAGATATTATTTTTTAAGTTTTAAGCAAGTTTTAGAACCCATTGTGGCCCCACCAGTCAGAAAGTTTCCCCACTCCTGGTTTAGACCAACAGAAACATTGTAAGCATTTTGTAAATTGAGAATTTCAGGCACCTCCCCCTTATTGACAGCCAGTCATTCAAAGTCTTTTGCAACTGACTCTGGCTGCCCCTGCTGACCAAACCATAGAATGCATCTGCCTCATTTTGGAACCAGAAGCTCCACCCAGTTTGTGATTCCAGTCAGCGTCTTTCACAGAGTGCAGAGGAGTCGTTCGGTCCCGCCTTCATTAACATGCGCGGTGCAGCCCCGCCCCCCTCGCCCTCATTGTTCCTCCGCCGTCCAATTAGCCCGGCTGATGAGTCCGGAGCTCTGTGACCTCCTCGGGCCGATGACGGAGGAGACGGGAGACCAGCAGGGTCTTCAGGTGGGTCGTGGTTCTCATTCCTGATGATGTCTCACCACTCCCTTTTTTCCCTTTTTTTCCTCCTTCTCTTTTTAATTCATGGAGTGCAGGAGAAGTGCTGATGGGAAAAGGACGGATGGGCGGATGGATGGAACTAACTCATAGAAGTGAAACTGAAATGAGGTGACAAAAAACAATGGTTTGACCTTTAGTCAATAGTGCGAAGCATGGACTGTGCAGATGTTCTGAACCCAAGAAAACTGTGCGTCAGCTGACACTGCAGTACCACAGCTTGGCCACTGAGCGGCTCAGACCCTTTTTTTCCCAATCAGACGGCGGACTGCAAGTTGGTCCGATTGGGTTTCTCCTGCTTGATGGGAATTGACGTGAGCATTTTCCAAAACCGGATTTTTCTCTCTGTACACGTGACGATGATGAAGCCCCTGAAAGTTATTTTATTGAAGTCATTGTTCGTAAAAAAAAAAACTCAGATTGTAAAACGAGAGTTGAAAAGAGTTTATCAGCGTCGGTTCAGTCCCTCTCCTGGGTTCCATGTTCCGCACAAACAAACCATCACAAATCTTCCTGGGTGACTTTTAACACAAACTCCCCGAGCGGCGGCTAAAGCGAGATGATAACATTTACGTCGTTTAGTTCTTAAAGTCGAGGGTTGCGGGCGTCTCCTCTGACAAACGGCCGTGACAGATGTGTGAGGAGTCCATCAGCGCGTCACGCTCCAGCACTCGTGCAGCACCGGCGCCACTATAATGAATCTTTACGAAGGCATCTGTTTTGCAAAAATGCGTCGTGCGGTGATGAATGAGTCTTTGGAATGATGACTTTCCCCCCCTCTTCTTCTTCTTCTTCTTCTTCTTCTTCTTCTTCTTCTTCTTCTTCTTCTTCTTCTTCTTCTTCTGTTTCTCGGGGGAATCAGAGGTGAAACTCTTTGCAGCTCCACCTCCTGTCTGATCTTGAGTTAGCAGTTAGCATCAGGGAACCACTGGTAGCAGGCATATTTATGAGCGAGTCCAGAAATGACAAAGTCACATTTTGATGCCATGCCATGACACGCAACGTAACAATGAGAGGTCGCAACTAATCTTTTGGGTGATGTTTTTTAAGCGGGGTGTGTCGTCCCAACAGCGACCCCTTGAGGCTCGGGGTGGAGTGTCGGGGGAGTGAAGAGGACACAAACTGGACCTGGGCCTTTGAGCGGATTCAAGAGCAACAACAACAAAACAACGACAAGATGACGCTGGATGACAAAGCCCAGAGTCTGTTTGGCTTGTTTGCTTCTCTTGCAGTACTCCTCTGCCGCCACTAGAGGCTCCCTGCCGACGGCTCCCTCGTCACCCGGCCCAACACGCTGCAGTTAGCCGTTGCAGGGCACAAGCCTCTTGATGTCTTAACATTTGTTAAATTAACCCGCCACTGCCCCGCCCACCTCCCGCCCCCGACCCCTCCCCCACCCGCCCCCCGATCTGTCACTTTAATGCACTATAGATTTTATTTCAGCCTCTGTTGTATCGCAGTCTCAGTAATAATCATCAAGCCGCCGCCGCCGCCGCTGCTGCTGTTGTTGTTGTTGTAACCCCGCCCCCCCTCCATCCCCCACCACCACCACCACCACCACCAAGTCCACCCCCCCACCCCCACCTCCCCCTCACCACCCCTGCAGAAATTAAATCTCGCCGCTGAGTGCACGACTAATAAAAGACGTTGCCCGAGGAAATAAAAAAATAAACATGATGAATCAGAAGCAGCGGGGATTTGTATTCAGATGCCGGAGACAATTACACAAAGAGTTTCTGAATTTATCGGCCGCGTTCGCCTCTCAAAGGCTCAATAACGGGCCACCGCCGCTGGGCACGCGCACGCGCACACACACAGGCTCACACACTGATTCACACACACACACACACACACAGACACACTCATCGCTCTCGCGGACATCCGTGCAGACGGGGGTACAAACAGCCTCGTCCGTCCGTGCACGTTGCCCATAAACCGCACTGGTACCTACGCACACACACACACACACACACACACACACACACTGAGGCGTAATCACACATGTTATTAAAGGATTTCTTTATGTTTGCACAATGTCCAATATTACAGCGCTGAGCGGCGGCGGCGGCGGCTAATTCCTTCACGTCGCCGCCACTCAAACATCCTGCCGCTGATTTATTGAGTGAAAGTGGCGTTTTTATCACTGTTTCTCTCTCTCTCTCTCTCTCTCTCTCTCTCTCTCTCTCTCTCTCTCTCTCTCTCTCTCTCTCTCCTTTGTCGTGTCTGCGTTAATATTGTATGAACGTCAGCGCCGCTGTTATGTGCTTTTTTCTTTTTTTTCCGTCTTCTTCTTCTTCTTTTTTTTTAATCACATGTCCATCTGGAAAATAAATCGTGAAAAAAGTGTTTGGAAAAGTCTGGAATAAAAAAATATAATCGACCAATCAGATCCCTCCTCCTCGTCCTCCTCCTGATTGGTCCGGTCACATTGTGACTGGGACTGAATTCTTCTTTTTGCCGGCCTCTTACACACAAACTAGTGCAGAAATCAGAAGCCGCAACATCGAATGGCTCCTTTGATGTAAAAAAAAACAACAAAAAAACAAAAAACATGCAACTGAACTTGTGCGTTTGTGCATTTTTTTTTTTTTTTGGTCAATTGAAGAAGATCGCGTTGTGCGACGAGAAGAAGTTCTCCAAGGTCTCTGCTGAGGAAGTGTATTTTTCTGTTTGTTTAGATGGAATCATCTTTTAATTAATGCCTCCGACAGGAAGTGGAGGGAGTGCGTGGGTGGGGGGTGGGATCAATTATCTATTTTCTTTCTTTTTTTTTAATATGGCTTTTTAATTTGCTCCCCGCATGAAAACAGAAGGTCAATGAGATGAAACAAAAAAGGCAGCATCAAAACAAAACTGAAGGAATCATCATAATTAGCCGTATTAATTGCGTTTGCTGGGATAAAGAAGATTGAAAAAAACAAAAACAAAACAAGGTTGGAATTTGGTCTTATTTTTCATTTCCTCCTTTCAAACTGTGAATCCCTAGACTTTGTCACAATTAGAAAAATTACCCAGCAGCCCCTCCAGCGCCCCCACCCCACTGCTGTCACAGCATTCCTGCAGGAACCCCATGGTACTGCACCGCTACGGCACCATCGTAGAAAGTCCGACAGAAAGTCTTAAGGTCTTATTGGAGTTTTTTAATTTTATGTTTTAAAACCTAGCCGTGGTTTTTACATACTAACTTATTGAAAGTGGTAAGTAAATAGCCACAAGCTTGTATACGCGATTTATTCCTTTGGGGCAACCGTCTGCCAGCGTTAGGGTCAATTTAAAGTCCTTTTCAACAGATGTTTTCCATTCGCTCTCAATAAATAAAAGTAAAAATACATAAAACTGACGCAGCTTCTGGCGAGCGTCATTACTGCCGACGTTAAAATGACCTTCGCATTGCTTTTTTTCCGTCTGGAAATCAGGAAGGAAGTCAACAAAACCAAAAAAAAAAAGAGACAGAGACAGTGTGAGTTGTTTCCGCTCGGATCTGTAAAGTTTTGAGTTTTATTCTCCGACGGGAAACATAAACGAGACAAACAAACGCCATAAAAGTCGAGGCTTTAACGCAAACATTTTAATAAAACCCAATGACGCTCGACGGCGGGAAATTAACTTTTATTTTGCTGCAAATGGAATCGACTCACTTTTAATCGTCGCCTTCCCACACAAAGTTTTCTCTCTCTCTCTCTCTCTCTCTCTCTCTCTCTCTCTCTCTCTCTCTCTCTCTGCTGTGGTTCTGACACGGTGCGGCAGCTCAACTACAGGAAGTAGCTGCTGCTGCTCCTGAACTGCCGGACCAACGTCTCCGCCCCCCCCCCCAGGAGATCTCACACCTACAACCTCTTGTCATCCCTCACCCCCGCCTCCCTGCCCCCCCCCACCTCCCGTCCTCTGTCCCCGGCTTGGCTCTCCTCCGCTGCAGCCGGCTGACAGTTGGAGTCGGCCGGGGTCGCCTCCCCCTCTCCCCTGGGGGGAGGAGGGGGGTCGGCAGCGGTTCTGGGCCGGGCGCTCGGGCAGCAAAGTGGCTCTTCTGGGAGGAGCTCCGGTCCGAGGGTGGTTGGAGTGGGTGGAGGTTGCGGGGGGGGAGCCTTCAGCCCACCGCCGCCGCCACGGCCAGCCGGGCCAGACGGCGCCGCCTGCCAGCCGCTGACTCGACCTCCTCAAACTGATGTGGTTCAGGCTGGCAGAGCCGGTCACCGCTGCAGGAGAAGAGAAGGAAAAGAGGAGGAAGGAGAAGCAGAAAAAAGATCTCTGGACCTTTTACTCTTCTTCCTCTTCTTCTTCTTCTACTTCTTCTGTGCATCACACCCCCACCCCCCGCCCCCACCTTTCTCTCAGCCCCTCTCCTCTCCCCCTCCTGAGACTAACATCTTTGACCAGCACGCCGGCCAGTTGAAGAGGCTTTAATAATAGCGCTGTGTATCTCCTGCACTGCTGCGGAGCTAAAATACCTCACGCAGTTTACTTATTTGGAGGTATTTTGAAAGGACCCAAGAGACACCTGAGCTCCAGCGAGCCACTGCTGTTTGTTCACGTCCAGCACTGGTTTCCACTGCTCAACGCTGCCCTGTTCTTAAAGTGGCATTGGCATTAGCGTCGCGTTAGCTGAACAAAACACTTTTATGATCGACCGTCGATCTCCAAGCGTCAATAGCTGTGTTTCCATGACACCTAGAATTGCCAAAGACCTAAATATCGCAATAAAAAGATGTTGATGGAAACACCTAAACTTGGACAAATCTCTCAAATATGGCTCAAAGGTTTCAACGCTCTCATGAGGTGGTTTTTCAGACGTATCCATATGGAGGTATATCGCAAAAGTGTCATGGAAACACTTTTTTGCATTTACACGTCAGCGGACGTGACGTACGGGGTCACGTGACCAGTTCACTTCAAGTGAAAATGGCAGGTTTTGTTTGGCCAGAGGAGGAGACGGAATATTGTTGACAAACAATCAAAGAGAAAAATATAACAACCATTCTTGACAGCAAACAAACGTAAACAAACAAAAGCAAACGTAATTCTTGTAAAATCTCATCCCACGAGATTTTACAAGCGTGTAAAAAACAAAAATGGCTGAATGATAAAAGGAGCTGAAGGTCAAAGTAGGCAACAATGTTTGATTGGCAGGTGATTGAATGTTTGCATTGCCGAGCGAGTGCGACATTTTGTTGGCAATGTAAAGACACCAGGTGTCAACTTCATGAGCGGCTAATTTCTTCTCAACAAGCCCTCATTTTCTTTTCGTCCGTGTTGTTGTTGTAAAGTTGTGCATCACCACCGGCAGCAGTGAGCCTCGCTTGTGCAGTGCTGGATTTCAGCTGCTGCAGCGGCTAAACATAAGAGTCTGGGCACAGGTCGAAGTAATTGTAGCGCTAAATTCCACTTGGGCGTGTGTGTGTGTGTGTGTGTGTGTGTGTGTGTGTGTGTGTGAGTGTCTGTGAGTGAGTGAGTGTGTGTGAGGAGAATTCCACTTCCTCTGATGACATCTGATGTATCTCAAGAACGCATTTGAAAGGTTTTTCAAAAGAGAGAGGGTGGAGGAAAAAAGAGAAAAGCCCTCCGTCAGTCACTGGAGCGATATGCTACACACACTAAGTCAGGTTAATTGAAGATTCGCTACCTGGGAACTGTCTCTCACACGACTCTTCACTTTCCTTCCTCTCATGCAACCTCTTGACACAAATCATCGGCGGCTTTGTTCGACCTGAATCAAACTGACACATTTTCAGACTTATTAAAAAGTTCACAAAGTAAAAAGGAATATAATAATAAAAAAGAGGATAAAGCGGGAGCGGGAGAGAAAGAGAGAGAGTGAGAGAGAGAGGGAGAGAAGAAAAAAATAACAACCGCGTTAAGAAATACGACGTATAATTGCGATGCCGCTTCCTCCTTTTGCTCTCCTGATTTTCCTGCCACCTTTTTTTTTTCCCCGGCGACGATCTGTTGAGTGTGACGGCTCGCCTGCCTGAGTGGCGTCGGGAGGCTAAATTGGCCCGTTTCAGCCGCCGCCGCCGCCGCCGCCATTGTGTTTGGTGTCAGATAATGTGCAGCGAGGAGGACGGCTATTAGCGACCGAGCCGCACGTAATTACGTCCAAGTCCGCCACCGTCGTCTCCGACCTCGGGGCGGCGAGTTGAAAGAGAATTTCTTTCCCGCCTGATGCCTTGAAAGTGGGTGGAGGTGGAGGAGGAAGACGAGGAGGAGGAGGAGGAGGAGGAGGAGGAGGAGGTGGTGAAGGAGGTTGAGGGGGGCTTTTTTTTTTAAAGTCAGTCTTCCCGGACCCACCCAGTCCCACACCTGCCGTGTCTCTTCTCGAGCAGCAGGTGGCACCAGGTGTGTCGACGGCTGTGCATGATTGGCTTCCTCAGGTGGACGAAGGTTGAAGTGGAAGTTTAACGCAAAGTTTTATTTCGTTTGACGAAGATGCGTGAAAGGTGACTGCCTTCACAACCCAGCGCAGCGTTGGTCGAGCTAGCGCAATGTTTTTCACAGCCACCAGCCGAGTTTCTGTTTTAAAGAACTCTGTTGAAGAATTCATGGAAACAGCTGAATATTTAGTTGTGTATTGCTGGTGGATGTTTGTTCACGTACTTCACGCGGTGTGTGTTTGCCGCTGAAAAGTCTTGGAAAAAATCCAAGGAGTCCAATCCCTGTTTTCTGCTCGTCGTCGGGCCTCAAAGAGCAGCCGACTTCGATATCACAAACATTTCAAAGAGCAAGATCATCATCATCATCATCATCATCATCATCATCATCATCATCATCTTCGGAGGAGGAGGACTAAAGAAACGTGTGGTTTAATTCCAAGAAAAAAGTCAGAGAAGTTTTGATTTGTTTTCTTGGCGGCTGATGGCGAGCTGTGTCTACACTACACGGCGGGGGAGGGGCCTGGCAGCGACGCCTTAATGACAGCGTGCACGACAACACCAAATCCATCCAATTAGCTCTAATGGCGCTCGCCGCCGCCCGCTCCTTGTACCTGTCGCTCGCCGTGTCCCCCTACAGGCCGTCAAATCACCAATTTGCCGCTACAGGTGATAATTTGACTTGTTGTACAAGCGGCGGCGGCTCCGCCCCCTCCCCTCCTCCCTCGTCACTCCCTCCCTCCGGAGGGGTCTCGTTTTATTGTCTCCACCGCCGCCGCGTGTCAAGACCCGTCACGAGAGGCGCCACTTAATGAAGCCGCCCCTGGATTTATTGGCCGCCGCTTCCTTCCCACCGCGGGCCGAGAGAGGAGGCGGCCAATTAATAAGGACGTAAGAGGAGGCGGAGAGTTATAATTAACGAGCGACGCGGGTTAAAGTAAACAGACACACTCGACGCTCATCGCCCGGGAGAGAAGGAGAAGACGAAGATGAAGAAGAAGAAGACGAAGAAGAAGAAGAGGAAGGGAGGAAAAAAAAAACAGAGGTGTTGATTTGGTCCCTGAGCGGACGGCTGACGTCTTTAAAGCGGCTAAATGAAAAATCATCTGCCAGTTAGCGGCGAGACGGACTCTTAACGAGGGAGGCGAGAACCTGGGAGACGACTGGGGAGCCAATGAGGAGCTCCGATACTCAGCAGCTCGTGCTACGTGGTGACGTCACGCTGGGAATAAACTCTTTTCTCATGAATTTCTGGCCTTTATCATTTTTAACGGCTAAAAGACCGTAACCGAAAAATCTCCAATAGAAAGCTGTGCTGTGAATCGTGTTTCAGGTCACGGCCGTCCTGTCAGCCGATTTAAAGGCCTTTATTTTTGTATTGCGGTCTTTGGGGAAAATGCTTTTTGGTCCCATGTTTTTTTTCTTTTTTTTTCTTCTGCAGTACCTTAAGTGGCCACTGGGAAAAAAATGGCGCACGGCCATATTGCCGGTCCAGTATCCAGTTCTTATAATACATCCATGGTCTGAAGGCTTTTTGTGGCTCAAAGGATCAGGAGCCAATGAGAAGAAAGGGGAAAATACGAGGCTACTCTGGCCGCTAAAAAGCTTCCACTCTGGCAGAAGTCCTTCCTGGTTGGTCCACACACACAAACACCCCTCCCCATCCTCCTACTGGGGCTCATTTATTTACATTAGCAGCCGGCAGAAAGGCATCAGAGAAAGTCTTAAAGTGGAGCCACAATGGTCGAGTTAAGCCGCCACCCAAAAGCCAGTTTTTTTTTTCCCCTCTCCTCCTCCTTCTTCCTCTTCTTCTTCCTCTTCCTCTTCCCTTCTTCTTCCTCTTCTTCTTCTTCTTCTCTTGGCTAAGAGGATTTGTGTCTGGTCCATGTATCAGACCTCTCTCTCTCTCTCTCTCTCTCTCTCTCTCTCTCACACACACACACACACACAGGGAGTGACAGTGAGGGACACAGTCACCCCTCACACTCTCTCTCAGTGGGGGCCGTCCTGCCACGAGCTGCCTGGCTAATGACATTTATCCTCCAGGAGACGGAGGCGGAGGCTCCACATGCAGATTTGGGCCGTCGCGTTTCACCTGAGACGTGGAAAAAAAAGCCGGCCAGCGACTTTTCTGTGGCAGGCAGGCAGTGATTTGCTCACACACACACACACACACACACACACACCTCCCTCCCTCTCAGAGTCTTATCCCCTCACTGGCCACCAGTCAAAATAAGCCTCCTTCTTCTCCTCACGGCTTTATATTTTCCTCCTGGCCGGCTCGGCACGCTGCCTTAAGATGGCAGCCAAACAATCTCTCCTCTCCTCCTCCTCCTCATCATCATCTCCACCGTGTGCGTCGCCTTTTCTAATGCTAATGCTAATGCCCGCCGCCGGTTCCATCCGTCCTCACCGTCTCTCTCGAGGAGGAGGAAGCCAATTTTTTTTTCACGATTAGCGTCGGCCGGCGCAGAAGTTTGGCTGAATCTGGGTCAAAACGACCGGTGCCTGGGTTTCTGGGTTTTTTTTTGCATCTCAGGCAGATATTATTTATTCGTCACAGTGACCTTGACAAGGTCAGAGCCGGGTCGGGTCCGTCTGGAGAGGCTGGAGTTTGTTGAACGGTGAAGGGCATGAACGGACCAATCAGCAGCATCCTCTGAGGGAAACGCTGTTGAGGTTTAGGTTCATGGGGTTG
>CM020516.1:3907500-3935000 GCA_009823395.1 Thamnaconus septentrionalis | reverse complement strand
CCCACTTAGCCCCTCCCCCCTGGGCCCCCCAAAAATGAAAAAATTACCCAGAATGCCTTTCAAATAAACGACAACCACATTTTCCGATTCTTTTTTCCCTCCTCACCATCAAATAAACCCCTTTTTTTCTACCGCGTGTTAATTCAGTTTGATGTCGTGGATTGTTGCTGGATTAACGTCCTTCCAGCCAAACGAGGAAACGTCCTGGTCACATGATCACGCCTCCCTTTCATCGTCCGTCTCGTCTTTGAACGCAGCACGATGTGTTGTGAAAACCGCTGCTTCCAGGTTAAATCAAGAGGAAACATTTTGGCCTCTGTGACCCCTGTGAGTCAGTCTGTGTGTGTGTGTGTGTAAGTGTGTAAGTGTGTCTGTATGTGTGTGTGTGTGTGTCCGGGATGTTAGCGCAGGGCTCTGAGACGCCGGCCGCCTTCAGAAGCGGCGGCTCGACATGTCGCGTTGTTCACTACAAACGGCCGGCGTTGTGTTGCGACGCTCTGCCGGACAGTTTTGCTTCGCCTTCATCACACACAAAAGCAAAACCTCGAGACACACACACACACGCAAACACACACACAAATACAAACGCACACATTCTTAGAGAGACCTCCTTGGAGAGAAGGCGTGTGGGGGATAAAAGGCAGATAGCCGTCTGGAGGGGAGGAAGAGGGGATGAGAGACGAGGACCGGGAGAGGAGAGAGGAGGAGGATGAAGAGGAGAAGGAGGAGAAGGAGGAGGAGGAGCAGCAGCGAGACTCTTCCCCCCCGGCGGCGGCGCTCCGCGCTCCGGCGCTGCTTTCATGTCCTTCATGGCTGCGATGTGAGCGGGCCGTCCCCCAGCTGGGTGGCTGCGAGCGGCTAAAGTGCCGCGTAATTTCCCCCCTCGGATCGGCCGGGTTGCGACCGCTGAAACCCCCCACCCCCAACCCCACGTCTCCTCCCCTACCAGATCGCGAGGGGGCGGGGCCTGGGAGTAGATGCACTAGTAGTGGCAACAGGAAGCGGTTCCTGCCTCCCGGAGAGACGGGGTGAGAGCGACGGCTAGCGGCGGCGAGCTAACAGTCGTCATAGCAGGACGTAAGATTTTTTTTTCCCCCAGCAAGAGACTGAGATAACCACACCCCCAACACTTTTGATTGGTCCCTGCAACGACTCTTCTTCTTTTGGGTCATCTTGCTAATTTCCCTTCGAGCGTGCTACATGCGCCACCATTGGTCATCGAAGGAAAATGAAACAAAAACATTTAAAACTTCACGATAAGAAGTGAAAGACTTTGCAGCGACCAGTCAAGTTAATACGGGTGAGTTTGGGGCGTGGTTATCTCCATTTCCTCCTGGTCAAATAAAATCTTGCTAGCAGGACATTGTCAGCAGGTGGCGCCAGTCCGGAGCGAGTTGGAGCCGTAGGTGAAGACGCTGAGAGTGGGCGGAGCTTTGCAGCGAGGCTCGGCTCCGGGATTTACCGCGCCGGTCAAAGTTGTTTTCCTTCTCGGCGGCGGGCGGCAGTAATTGCTTTTTGTTTGGTTTTGTCAATAAGAATCTGCACTTCTGAGGAAACAAACTTTAAAATGGGGCCGGCGAGGGGAACATTTTTCAAAGGGCCGCGGCGGTGGCGAGGAAGCAGATAGGACGGGAACGAGTCTAATGGATTTTGTTCCCGCCGTCGCCGCCGCCGCCGCTGCTGCTAACTAACTAAGAGCTGAATTCACTGTGACCAATTTTACATATTAGCTTCTGTGCAGAGGTCACTGCTGGTTCGTCAACACCAGGGAGAAAAAGTCGGCCCCCGGTGGGGGTGGAGCCTAAAGTTCAGCAGAACCGACTTACTGAACCCTCGGAGAATGGGATTGGACGAAAACTACATTCAAGAAGACCAATCAATCAATCAGAATTTTTGCAACTAGTTTTAGTCTCTCTCTCTCTCTCTCTCTCTCTCTCTCTCTCTCTCTCTGACACTTGACACGTGTGCTGGCGCCCCCTGGTGGCAGGCCAGTTTAACTGAAGTCGGGAGCAGCAAGAATCTTCAGTCCCGGAGGACGCAGGAAGTTCCGACTGGACACAAACGCATCGTTTGTGTGCGCGCAACAGTGTGTGTACGTCTGTGCGCGCGCATGTGTGTGTCTGCATCAGTGTGTGTGTGTTTGTGTAGCACACATATTGAAATGACTACCAAACAGCCCCCGTCGTCTCTCTGAGGCTGCAGGTTTCCCAAAGATGCCAAACATAAACACACACACACACACACACACACACACCTATAATGCCCCTCCCCCCTCGCTCCTAATGGCTGCCATTTGCCATTCATTAGTAGCAGAATGCTGTGTTGTGCCAGGACAAATTGTGAAGCTATTCCTCTCACAGCTTGAGGAAGGAAGACGAGGCACCGCTGGAGGTTCCGTCTGCCGAGCGCTGCTACGGCTACGCTAACGCGGCTAACAAGCCGTAAATTGCGGCGCCGGATTAAGGCGCCAGCGAGGCAGGTGGAGGAGGAGCAAGTGGCGCTGTGGCGAGCCGTGGTTTGATTCCAGCGGCTCCCGCCTGAACCAAAGGTCGATGCAAGAATTCTAATTGCGTGTATGTGTGAGAGCATTTTGTCATTTGCGTGATCATTTTGAGCTCATTTAAAACTGCTCAAAGCTACGATGTTGTTTCGGGGTCGCGTGGTCTCCACTGCGGCCCCCCGCAGGTCCTCAGCAGTACTGCACCTCCGGTCAGCAAAACAGCAACATTGCTATTCTCTTTTTTTGTACTTTACTGGGAGGCCGTGCTACCGTTTGCGACGGCACTACATCGATGTTGTAGTTGGCGTTGCAACTACACACACAAAACACACACACACACACACACACACTTATGTGAGTAAGAGCAAATAAATATATAAATTGAGGTTCAATGTCTTTGACGTGACTGATCTCATAACTGAGTGTGTGTGTGTGTTGTAATTAACAGTGACATCTCCTCAGCCAGGTCCGATCTCTCTCTCTCTCTCTCTCTCTCTCTCTCTCTCCTCAGCTATTTTTATCCGTCCTCTCGTCACCTCCTCTCCGCTTGGCTCCGCCCCCTTCTGTCTCTCAATTTTTTTTTTTTTGACGTCCTCCAACTTCCTCTGCGAGCGGACGTGATTGGAGGTTGGCCGAAGCCTCCTGAGGAGCGTCGGGGCTCCTGGAGGTCCTGGGAGAGCGGCGTCGACGGAGGCTCTGATGGTTTAATCAGGTTGTGGGGAGACGTCCTTAATTGGAAAATGATGTTAACACTAATTTGACAGTTGAAGGGTGTGTGTGTGTGTGTGTGTGCGTGTGTATTTGAGTATATACTGCAGATATATATTTTTTACTGCGTGCAGTTTGTATGCTCTCAAGGTTAATTGGAATTTTTTTTTCCTCTCTTTTCAAACCAAAAACACGAAGATTAAATCATTATTCCACATGTCTGCAGCCTGGAATAGAACCACTGCATTAAGTCAAGTGGCTGAACAGAGTAAAAACATTCATTTTTTAATGTGCAATGTGTGTAATGTGTTTTTTGTTTTAATTATTTTTTCAGCCTCGGGATATTTGATTTAATAAACTGAAGAAGGTGCTGTTATCTTCTTCTTCTTCTTCTTCTTCTTCTCCTTATTGTTATTAATAATGAAAAACTCACAAAATAAACAAATCTTTTCAGAAATAAAAGTTCTGAGCAGCTTTGGTCTAAGACAACTAATCAGACAACTTGTGACGTCGCTCATTCAAAGGTCCTCCATTAAAGTGATTTTATGTCCTTATTCATTCTGGCCTGGCGACATTTAGCCCTCTGTTTGCGTCCTTCTGTGAAAGCTGAGTCTGTGGCTACTTTGTACGTGCCCTTTGTGACATCACACACATTGTGACCAGTGCGTGTTTGGCCAGGCAGGAGGGACCTGGTCTCCTTCCTGAGACGCTATTTTTAATGAATCTCTCCCAAATATGAGACCTTTAATTTGTTGATTCCTACAGGAAATGGTGTCCACAGCGCCCCACTGAGGTCACTTCCTGTCACGGCCCGGTGTGAGAAGAAGAAGATCAGGCCATGCGAAGATCTGCCGCGGCTGCCACCTCCAGGATTCCATCCAGGAATTCTTCCTCTTCTTCTTCTTCTTCTTTTTCACTCCTTTCATTTCCTGCACTTTAAAAGGCCGTTGTTTTCATTTGATGCGAACAGGCTGCAGACGGCGACGCTGATCACACGGCCGCCGCCGCCGCCACGTTCACAGCGTATTAAAAAAAATA
The DNA here is from genome assembly GCA_009823395.1 of Thamnaconus septentrionalis. NCBI lineage: Eukaryota > Metazoa > Chordata > Actinopteri > Tetraodontiformes > Monacanthidae > Thamnaconus > Thamnaconus septentrionalis. The sequence goes on along the minus strand of CM020516.1, from coordinate 3,930,754 downwards.
GAAAGAAAGAAAAAAAAGAAAGAAATAGGAGTCATAAAAGTAGATGGGATATTTATTTGATATGGAAATGTTTATACATATGCATCGCACTTTATTAAATATTCATATTGTCTTGTGTGGGTTTTTTGGTGTGTGTGTGTGTGTGTGTGTGTGTATGTGTGATATACATTATGTATTCTCCTCCTGCGACAGACGCAGCTTTGAAACGGCAGCAGGAGGAGGAAGAGGGGGGCGGACGGGGGTTGGAGTGGGGGGGGGGTGAGATCAGTGTGAGTCGCTCACTTTGACGACAAAAGAGGAAAAACTTCATTATATGGGCGAGTGACAGCGGAGGTGAATCACAACCGGGGGAGAGAGAGAGAGAGAGAGAGAGAATCGCTCTGTTTCATGTCTGTCACAGGAAAAACAAAGAACACACACACACGCACACACACACACACACACACACACACACGACGTGTCACCGGCCGTCACTTGTCACTTTGAGTCAACGTCCTCGTCGTTTCATCGCCGCCGCCGCCGCCGCCGCCGCTGGACAGAAACAGGAAGTTTGTCGTTCTGTTCTTTTTTTATACATAAGAAAAGAAAAGCCTGGTCATGTGACCTCCTCCTCCTCCTTGTTGTTCAGGTGCAACGGAGACTAAGCGCATCGGGGACGCACGCTCAGCCAAGACGTCGCCTCAGCAAAACTAAAAGTTTTTTTTTGCTCTGTCCACTGACTTTTTTCTCTTCTCATAAAATATAAAATCTGCCTCCTGATTGGCCGGTTCGACTCTGACCAGCTTTTAATGATTCACTCCAAGGGGATTCAGACTCTTGTGAGAAGACAACAATTTTCCGCACTGAATATTTTCCCCTCCAACAGAAGAAAATATATTCTTATTTACCGCCACCTGAAACAAATCGGCACCTTCACCTGTTTGTTTGCACTTTGTGCCCTGCAGGAGCCGTTCTGCTTCCTTCTCTCTTCTTTGCCGCCACATTTATTTCTTTATTTTTTATTTTACCGCCCCCAAATCTTCCTTTTTTATCTCTTAATTTCTTGCAACAGTGAGTCCTTTTACCATGACAGGCTGAAACCTGACGATAAAACAAACAGACAAACAAACAGAGCAGCTGATAGCTTTCTGTTTTTTGTTTTTGCGTTGCAACAGAAAAGGAATTAAAAAAAGAAAAAAAGCAAAAAGATTCATAAAAACAGTTTTCGCCTTTCATCTTGCCTCCGTCGCACACACACACACGCACACACACGCACACACACGCACACACACGCACACACAGACGTCTTCATTTGGGTCAAAAGTCTCAGAATTCGGAGCAAACATGAAGAGCCGAGTTTCAAAAGTGGAATTCTGGTAAAAAAAAAAACAAAACAAAAAAAACAAAAAAAACAACAAACAACAAACGAATTTTGGTAAAAATGTGTCAAAATTAAAACCCAACTTTAGCTGCGACTCAGTTGTTGTTTCAAATTCATCGTTTGCAAAAACCACAAACAACAACAACCACAAAATAACAACAAAACATCAGAACCCGTCAAACAGACACGGCTGCTTAAAAGCAGAGTCTGTGGCGCCTGCTGGTCACTGTGTGTGTGTGTGTGCGTGCGCGTGTGTGTTTATATCCCTTTGCTTTTTGATGCCAGACAGCCGCGCTGGTGTTATGAGGTCCCATTGGGAAATGTGTATGTGTCTTTTGTGTCTCTGTACTCAGTGATACATGTGTGTATGTCTCTGTGTGTGTGTGTGTGTGTGTGTGTGTGGTAATCTGTAGGCGGGTCATCACTCTTAATGCAGCCGGTGTCATCAGTTCCTGTGACAACGGGGCGAATGATGCGGCCGATACATATGAAACAGGGGGCCATGCATAAACATGGGGGGGGAGGCGGGGGGAGAGGGGAGGGGCCGAGGGCAGTGCAGGGGCCAGGTTATATTGTGTGTGTGTGAGAGAGAGAGAGAGAGAGAGAGAGAGAGAGACAGACAGAAGTACTTTGCTTCTCTACCTGGACCTCTTTTTTCTTTCACTGTTTATTATTCATGAGACCCCCCAAATCCCCCCCCAACCCCCCCCCACACACACACACACACTCAGCCCCCTTCTGCTGCCCCTAGCCCCTCCCTCTCCTTACTTTGTGAATTTGTATGTATATATATGAGTGTGTGTGTGTGTGTGTGTGTGTGTGTGTGTGATGGATGGTGACAGTTTGGACTGATGGTGGGATGAGGATTGAGATCAAACACGGCTCACACGTCGCAGTCCGTCAGCCTCACTGACCACACACACACACACACACACAAAAACACACACTTTGAATGTGCATTGACAATATTTATATGCAAGAAGTTTAAATCAGGTTTTAAATTAATCAGTTAATTAGGTCACATCGCGTTGATGTTACACAATAATAGAAATTGACAAAGTGGACAAAATCTACGTCAAAATAATTCAGATTTTTGTGATTGAAGGCACAAAAAAACATTTGAGTGACTGTGAAACTGAAGCTGCGGCAAAACGCCACCAAACAGCAACAAAGTATCGCCGCGTCGTCCAACCACGGTAGCAGCTGAACACCAGCTGGCTCCGCCCACTCTCTCCTCAAAAGGAAGCCGATTGGTCGGAGCGTATTCCAGCCTCTGGATCAGCCCATCGGAGGTGCCAATCCAAAAGAAACGGACCGTGTTTCCACACAAGCTGCTCCCACTGGTGTGTGTGTGTGTGTGTGGTTGCTTTTATTTACAGGTGATTTGCTGCGTGTGCGATTGTGCGTCAGCGGCGGCGGCGACACACACACACACACACACACACACACGCTCTGGGTGAGAGTGGAGGCAGTGTGGCGGCGGCGGCGGCGGCGTGGCCTCTCTTCACACGCACGGCATTCCGGAGGGAGATGTTTTCAATTCAGTCATTACGGAGAGGTCACCAAAGGTCAAGTTCAATGCCGGGGGAGGAAAAGAAATAGAGAGAGCGACTACAATGTGGAATTGGGAGGAGGGAACGGGGGGTGAATAAGAGGGGTGGCGACACACAGACACAGACCTATACACACACACACACACACACACACACACACACACACACACACACACACACACACACACACACACACACACACAGTCAGACGGCTCAGTGGGATTTTAGGATAAATAAACCAAAATCAGCCTCATTGTGCTGTTTTGCGTTTCAGCGGCGGGAGGAAAGTGGAGGAAAAAATGTGGAAATGGAGGGATGGGTGGATGGCTGGTGGGGTCAGAGGTCAGAGGTCAGGGTGAGGGCAGTAAACAGGATGTGTGTTGTGATGGGGTCATTAGTATGCATCATATAGTTTCTCCTCACAGGTTCCTCTTCCTGCTTCCCTCCTAGATTTCTCTCCTCTCCTTCTTCTTCTTCTTCTTCTTCTGTTCCAGCACCACTTGATTGTTTTTTTGTTTTTTTTTCTGTGGCTTTGAACAATCTCGGATGAGAGGAGTTGCAGCCGAAACCTGAAGCTGCTGACGACCTGCTGCGACCTGCTGCCGACCGGCCAGCAGACTGAGAGGGAGCAGGAGAGCAGCGGGACAGGTGAGCTTCATCACGTCTGATTGGAGCAACGGGAACAGGTGGTGGCCGTTTAGGGAGGGAGCTCCACCCCCTACTCCCCCTCACCAACACACACACACACACACACACACACACCAGGTACAATCTACAATGTCAATAGTTATTAAAGTGAAAGAAAGACCATTCAATCAGAAGTATATTTAAATATATATTGACTTCCCACCTGTGGTAGAAATAATATGGACATTAAAAAAAAAGATGAGTGTGAAAAAAATGTCTAATTTGTGAGTAAAAGTGTCCAAACACTGACTGACTTCAGAGGAATTTGCTTCCCTCAGCGTCTGTCTGCTCGTCCCGATAGCTCGCCGTCCGTCTCCTCCTCGCCGTCCGTCTCCTCGCCGCCCAGCCGGCCGGCTCGCGGGTCGTCCACGGCGCCATCGGAGACAGCGGCAACGATGGCGGCAGAAGAAGAAAAAAGGAAATACGGGAGGGGGAAGGGGGTGGGGGGGTAATTAAAATGTCTTAACTTGTAGCTTAATTACCAGCCTGCGGATCTCTTTGTCAGTGCAACTCTTGTCTCCCGGCTTCGCCGCTCGCCGTTAAACAATAAATCCACCACCGCCGCCGCCGCCGCTGACGCCGCCAAAGGAAAAAAAAAAGAGAGAGAGGGACAGAGAGAGAGAGAGAGGGGGGGAAAAATGTAATTTGCTCTTTGTTAAGATTAGATTCTGCTCTTTTTTTTTGTGCAAACGTTAAATCAAATCAAAGAGCAACACTTCGCTTCCTTCCTTCCCTGTTTTTCTTTCTTCCCCTCTTACTTCCGACCCCTCCCTCCCTCACTCCGAGATTCCACAGCGGCACAAATGGATGGAAATGGGGGCTTTTTTCGGGGTGGTGGAGGGGTGTAGTGGGGGGTGGGGGTCGGGATGAAAGGGAGCCATAATTTAGCAGCGGGATTAATTTGGAGACGTGAGCGATGCCAAATGAAAATCCCTGTCAAAACCGCCGGCTGATTCTTTTCATCGGGCCGCCGATCCCGCAGAAATCCACCACTCACCCCCCTCCCCCCTCCCTCCGCCAGCCTCCCAAACCCCCGAGCCCCCTTCCTCACCCATACCCCCCACACTCCCTCCCACCCCCGCGGCGTTCCTGATTTGACAGTCCAGTAGTTTTGGACTTAGTTCCCCCCTGATACCTCTGACATGTTGACATTAAGTGGTTTTTCGCAGACAGGCAGCACCCATATTTCAATCACCATTAAGCGGCGGCTGTTTGGCGTCTGGCGGCGACAAAAACACACACCGGCGGATACAACAGCAGGCAAATGACTGTAATTACATTAGAGGGGCCGCCGCTTCTCCGGGACGCGCCCGCCAGGTAAGTGCGGAGAACCTGCGACTGGCCCGGGGATCATTCCGGAGGGGGTGGGGGGGGCGGCGGGGTGGGGGAGGGGTTGATTGGCTTTACCGCCGTCCTTGTTGTGTGTCCTCGTCGCCGCATCAGTCCTGTCAGCCGGAAGAACTTTTGTGTTTTTCCCGCCTTTCGTCTCCACTTTGACTGAACTCGGCAAGTGAAAGAAGTAAAAGAAGAAGAAGAAGAAGAAGAAGAAGAAAAGGAAAGATCAACCGTGGAAAAGGAAGGAGGGAACACATGGCTGATGATGGTGCCGGTGACTTTGTGCGGAGGTGAACTTCACTCCTTCAAAGGTCGACAGCAACAACACTTCCTGGTTTCTCTTCTTCTTTTACGTTTACAATAGGATAAAATGAATGGAAATAAAGTAAATCTACATGAGGGTACCAGGAACTTTAAGCGGCACTAAAACTAAAAGGTTCAGTAGTTCACCTCACCTGAGTCAGCGAGTGGCGGCATGTGTTAGCATGTAGTGTGTTGGTCCTATTGGTCTCCTGGTCCTGCTGGTCTCTTGGTCTTCTTGGTCTCCTGATCTCCTGGTCTCCAGGTCCTCCTGTGTTCTGATCCCAGATGGTGTAAAATGTGGGGCAACTATTTATTTATTTATTTTTTTCCTGTATGAGATTTATTTTAGTGAGAGGAAGCTCAAAACTAAAATAAAAAACGGAGACAAATAAGACAACATCCTGCACCATCAGCCGGGACTTTGTGGGCCTGATCTCTCGCTGATATCCCTGCTCAGCGGCCGGCTCACTCCTCCATCCTCCACAAAGCCAGACAGCAGGAACATATTCCCCGAGCAGGATGCTCTCTCTCTCTCTCTCTCTCTCTCTCTCTCTCTCTCTCTCTCTCTCTCTCTCTCTCACTCTATCTCACCGCAGGCTCTGCAACCACCACCTGAGCTCCATTCAGGTAAAATCTTCCCATCCCCCCATCCCACCACCACACCGGCTCCACAGGTCCAATTTGTTGCACCAGAAGGAAGCAGATCCAGGCTGAAGCTCCTCCCGGGCCTCCGCCGTCCCTCCCGTCCGGCCGTGTTCAGGCTTCCACAAGACAGATTTTTTACATCCAGAGAGGTCAGCGCTTCGGATTTAGAAATGAGAAATAAATACATTCACACTCACTCACACACACACACACACACACACAGACAGATTCCACCAGAGAGTCTGTTGGGGGGGGGGGGTTGGTGAGGGGGGGGTGGGGTGGATGGGAGCGAGTTGCACCGATCAGAGGAGCAGTTTTCCTCCGCTGACGCTCGGAGCAACTCGGCCTAAACGCAGATAAAAGTTCTTCCCTCTGAGGTCGGGTGGTGGTGGTGGTGGTGGTGGTGGCGGGGGGGGGTGTGAACCAGCTGCGATACATTATGGATGACGATGCGGAAGGTCAGGACGGGGATCAAAACAGCAGCGTTGACAAGGCAAGCGACAGGCGGCGGCGAGCGGGACGGACGCACGGACGGACGGACGGACGGTGGAGCAGCAGCTCCATGTTTTCTCCAGCCGGACCCTCGTTTGTTTGTTTGTTTGTTTGTTCAGCTCTGGTTCCTCCTCCCTGTCCGTCCCTGCCACGGCGACTGTCCCTTTGAAATGATAAGCAGCATCTTCCTCGCTGGCGGGCGGCGCCATTGAAGTCTTTGTTCGCCCGCCGCCGCCGCCGCCGCCGCCGCCTTCTTCCAGGCTTCCTGTGAACCTGGAGGGTCGGGTGGCGAATGGAAATGACCATGTAGCCGACTTGGAGGTCACCTAATGAAGCAAAAATGCATTCACATATTTTTTTTTTCCCTCTCCCTCCCCCCTGCTGCCCCTCCTCCACCCCCACCTTTGCCTGTGTTGCTCGGTGCAATATGTTTCCCTTTTTGAAGCCCAAGGTTGCAGGTTCATTTTTGAAGTAGTTTTCAATCATTCCGTCTGCCATTGAAGTTCCTTTTGTGCTCTGGAGGAGGGGGCGTGGTGCTGCTGCTGGTGGGGGGTGGGGGAGGGTACCAGGGGGCGCCAGGTCTGGTTCATCCTCCCACCATCTACATACGTCCCGCAGCCTGCCAGCTGTTTTTAATTGTGTCACAGAAGAAGAAGAAGAAGAAAGAAGAAGAAGAAGAAGAAGAAGAAGAAGAGGAAGAAGCAAAAGATCTGCGGGAGTTTCTTCCTCACTCGGTCCTCCCGTCCCCCAGGGGGCGGCGCTCCGTCCAGACGTGCCACCGCTGCCGATGCTGCTGCAGCCTCGTAGCACATTTTTTTTGTCCCTTTTTTTTTTGGGAAAATTTCCCCCTCTTTTCTCCATCATCACCTGTATTAAACACTCCGACATGCTCCCAGCTGGCACACAGGCGAAATTTTCCGAGGCCGGACCCCCCCGTCGGCTCCACAGCGGGGGGGCGCTGCAGCCCATCAGACAACTAATTCACACTCTGCCTCATTTGAGTTATTTACTCTATTACCACCCTGGCCGGGCTGGGTACCCACAGAGACCTGGCGCTCCGGCTGGGTACCGGGGTGGGGGGGTGGAGAGTCTCTCCGATGCCATCCCACACAACCCACAATGCAACTTGGCCGCCAGTCGGCCGCTGGCGGTCCAATCAGTCTGCAGCTGGCACAGCAGGAGAGCTGGCTGGGGATTGGCCGGCCGGCCGGCTGCTTTCAGAGTTGAGAGGTGTGGATGGCATATCGCTGTGTGTGTGTGTGTGTGTGTGTGTGTGTGTGTGTGTGTATCGCCTTCTGCAAGTCATTATCACACCCCGGAGCTCCTCTCCTCTTCTTCTTCTCTTCCCTCCGATGACTTGATAGATTTACATGACTTTGTCTGGGGAGCTGTGAAGAGCCGCCGCTGCCACCCTCCTCCTCCTCCTCCTCCTCTTCCTCTCCCTCCTCCACCTCCTCCAAAAAAAAGAGGAGGACTCACACCTTGACTGGCGAGTAAAGGGAAAAAAAAGTGCCTTTATTTTTTTTTTAAAAGAAGAAAAAAGTCTGAGGAAGACGAGGGAGACTGGCTGGTGCTCTTCATACTTCACACAATAGGTGCCAGTACCCCCCCCCCCCACCACCACCACCACCCTCGCCATCACTGTCGAATTGAAATAGCGCCTCTCATCAAAGATCAGCTCCTCCGCCAGGCCGGGAAAATGAGCCGTTTTCCTCCTCCTCCTCCTCCTCCTGCTCTTCGTCCTCCACTCATTTCCATCTCAAATCAGCTCTTTCTCCTCCTTTTCCTCCCACCTATTACTCTGTTGTATTATCCCTGCTTTTTTTTCTCTCCATTATTTATTTCTAACGGATTACGACAAGGTCCGGCCGGGAAAAGCAACTGCCCACAGCGCCACCGCAAGGCCGGACGGGGGGAAACGCTGCTGTGCAGTAGGCCCCTGGTAGGGGTCAGAGGTCAACGGATGTTCATTTCAGCTTCAGAAGCTCCTATTTTGAAAACCACAAAAACAAACGGAAGTTCGGGCGTCCGGAAGTTATTCTCGTCTGTCTGTTAAAAAGCTGTAAAAGCTGCTAAAAAAACAAACAAACAAAAAAAGTGTTTTGTTGTGGTATTTGTGTGTATGTGAGCACATCACCCACCGCCTAGAGAAGCACCTCCCCACCCCCACCCCCCGACACCACCGCCAACCCCCCGACTCCCCCGGGGTCGAGCGGCGGCGGCAGGTGTTGACGTCTCGACGTGTCGTTCGCACCATTTAAAAAGTGGCGACTCGCGGCTGCTTTGCATACGGCAGCGGCGGCGGCGTGGAGGCCCGGCTGGGACTCACCGGCACGCCGACGCCTCAAATTGAATTCCTGACAGTTTCCTCCGCTCTTTGTCTCCGTCCATCCGTCCGTTCTCTCGTTTTTTTGTTTTTTTTTCCCTTGCCGAATTTTTTTGCCGGTCCGTCACCCGACGGGGCTGAAACAGGACGGAGGACTCGACACCCTGGTGCGTCAAAAGAAAAAGGAGAGACACACAAACGAGACAAACAGTCGCAAAAAAAAACAACAAAACACAAACACGACTTCCTGTGTACAAGAAGATCGATTGGAAGCAGCGCCACTTCAAAGCGGAGCCGCAGGGTAGAAACTGAGAGCCGACACTCGTTCCCCCCTCATCTCTTCATCATGTGACTCTGCAGACGACAAAAGGAGCCGAAAATGATTCCGGCGTCCAACGATACGGAAAACATCCGACACCTGTTTATCACTTCATGTTTTTTTTCCCAGGATGTCTCGCCCTTCACACACTCACAGTAATTTAGCTTTGATATTAGCGTCACATTAATGCAACTATTGTGTACGCATTACGACCAATCACATCACATTTGCAGTTCAGCCTCCAGCCACTTCCTGTCTGTCGCCCTGCCCCCCCCCAGCCCTCCCTCACCTGGGACCAGTTCTCATCCTTCGCCTCCTTCACCCCCCCTCCCCCCTTCCTCTCTTTTCCTTTTTCTCCTCTCTTTGCAGCGTCTAACCATCTTCTTCCTCTCCCTCCCTCCCTCTCTCCCTCCTTCCCTCTCTCCCTCCCTCCCTCTCTCCCTCCCACCCTCTCTCCCTCCGCCGCTCTGTCTGTCAGTCCGTCTGGCACCTCCAGCCGCCGCCGCCGCCGCCGCCGCCACTAAGCCTTCAACCGGTGTCAAGATGTGCAGGAGCTGCAACAGTGGCCTGTGTTTAGATGGTGGCATTCCACCTGAGACACACACACACACACACACACACACATACACACACACACACACCCGCATGCAGGAGAAAGGAAGTGTGCATATCGCTTGCACAGCGAACGCACACTTGTTTATCCACACAGGTACACACTCTGTCACACACACAAACACACACGCTAGAGTTCAGACTTAGAGTGCCGCGATCCATCATCTGCACCGTGTACACGCACACACACACACACACACACACACACACACACACACACACCCAGGGTATGTGGAGAATAAAGCAGCAAAACATCATCCACCTGTGTTTACATTATGGCATGCAGGCAGATATGACACACAGCATCATCCCTGTTAGACACACACACACACACACACACACACACGCGCGCGCAGACACACGCACGCACGCTGACACTGTAAGTTATTGAGTCAAACAAGTCAAAGCCCTCCTAAGTTGGTGTGTGTGCGCGCGTGCCAGCCCGACTGAGTGTGTGTGTGCGTGCGCGCGTGTGTGTGTGTAATAATCCATTGGTTCTGTTCTGTGCTGATTCCGGGCGCTTAAGCCCTGCCACAATTATTCAAATCCAGGCTTTTAGTTGCAGCACACCTCTCTCGGCGGGCCCCTGAGCCGCTAATCTCGCCGTTGGCCCCGCATTTCAAATGGCCTTAACTCCCATAAGGAATGCATATGAAGAGGAGCCACTAGTGGCTTAATCCTCCCTGTTTAAGTTGCTGAAACGTACACCTGTCACGCTGCCGGCGCCGCCAGAGCTCGTGGCCACTGATAGCCGGCGTGTAAATCCAAAGGCATGTGGCTTTAAGAAAAAAAATAGCAGAAGAAGAAGGAGACGGGGAAAAAAAAAAGCGTCTTGCAGACGTTTGGAAATATCCTGGTGCAGTTTCTGCGGGTGAAGAGACTCCAGACGACGGCGTCGCCGTATTTATTTATCCTCTTGACGGCGGCGGACGGATGAGAGGAGCTTCCTGGAAGGAAAAGATGTTGAAGATGATGATGATGATGATGATGATGATGGTGATGGTGAAGGTGGAACTTTGTCCTGCCGTCACAACACTGTGATTGTCCTTGCAACAAAATGGGATAGAAAAAAAAAACCAAATATTTCAATGCCAAATTCTTGACAGAAACACTTGAGTGAGATTAACGAATACGCTAATAACTGTAATAATAATAATAATAATAATAATAATAATAATGATAATAGAGTTTAAAAGTAAAACACAAGCACACATTCATTTAAAGCAGGACAACTAATCTGCCCAACATGTGATGCACAAATTCTTGTTGCTTCCACTTGCTCAACTCTCTGTGATGGAAGGATTAATTATACGTTTTTTGTGTTTTTCTTTTCTTTAAATGTTTTCGCATTTTGCCAACAAAAAATATTTGAATCTTAAAGTTTGTTGTTGCGTCGTTCCAGAAGAGAATTTGGAAGATGGGTCGGATTCCGCCAAACAGAAAGACGGGAGGTGGTTTTATGTGTGTGTGTGTGTGTGTGTGTGTGTGCGTGTGTGCAAGTGTATGCACATGTGTGAACCCGTGTGTCTGTGTTTGTGCGTGTTTGTGTGTGTGTGTGTGTGTGTGTGTGCACAGGGACGGCGATCGGCTCAGGACAGCTGCACGGCAGCCTCAGGTAAGACAGAAGCTCCCGTCCACGTACACAGGGGAGCAGCATGTAGCCGACATCTGTTGATGTAAACTTACACAAGCACACTGACACACACACACACACACACACACACACAGACTCAGGCTGAACTTTTTTTTCTGCCTTTCTTGGCTAAAAACATGCTTTTGTCTGCGCCGGCCGGCAACAATATGCTGCAGGAGGAGAACTTTGCAACTTGATACCAATCTCCCAGAGTCTCACAAGTGGTGATCAGAGCATGTGGTGTGTGTGTGTGTGCGTGTGTGTGTGTGAGCCTCGCTCCCAGTGCTCTTCAGCTGGCATGCTCCGGGGCCCCCGGGCTGCTTGCTGCCAGGCGCTCGGGGTCTGGACTCCCACCCAGCAGAGGGGCCACTGCCAGCGGGGCCACTGCTCCAACCGTGGCCCAGGCCTGAAACCAGGCCTTCAGAGGCTTCCGTCTCGCCAGTGTGTGTCTGTGTGACTCTGTGTGTGTGTGCGTGTGTGTTTAATAGGGCTATATGTGTTGGCAGTGATGTGCTGGGCCATCTGGACATCTCCTCCAGGACCACACATGGCAACCCAGTGGCGGCAGCAGAGGTGGGCGGGACATGTAGCTGTTGGAAACACACCGAGGTCGGGAGGACCCGAAGGCCGCTCAGGTCGTCAGACCAACGTCCTGTTTCTGCTCACCTGAAGTTCCCATGGATGTATTAGAAGAACTGGACACCAGACTGGCAATATGGCGGCACAGTGATTCTTTTCCAGTGGCCACTTGAAGTACTGCAGCCAAAAGCCCATGCCGCAACACAAAAAGAAACGCTTCTAAAGCGGCTGACAGGACGACTGTGACCTGAAACGCTGCTAATAACTAATAATAATAATAAGTTTTCGTGCAAATTTTCCAATCATGGTCTTTGAGTGTAAAAAAAAATTGAAGAGGCCTGAAAATCGCAGGAAAATCACAGGAGAGAAAAAACCCGTTGTCTTGACATAAGTCAAGACGATGGGTTTCTTTTAGAAGCAGCAGTAGCGGCTGGTGAAGAAACACAATATGCAAAGTGTGTGTTTGAATTTGTCTTTAATTGATTTATTATTTTCTTATTGAACATTAGCTCCAGAAGAAAACAGCCTCTCGAGCCAGATTTTATTTTTAAGTTTTACGTTTTTCGGTATCGACGACAAACATCGTCAGAAACCAGGTTGATGTTTGTGTTGCACCAGTCGCCGAATCTGGTAAAAAAAACAAAAAAAAACCCAACAACAAACCAACATCCCAGAAATCATCGGCCAAACTTGTCTGAAACCACTTCCCGTTGAGGGAACCAATAGGATTTGTGTCGGGTTTTTTTTCTTACTCTGCCCCTAACGGCCACGCACACACACACACACACACACACACACACTGACAGTCCCTGGATTCTGGGTCCATACTATTATCCATTTTTCACGTCCAATTGCTCTGTTATGGTAATGGTGGAAGTCCTGCCACGGGGTGATTACTCACAGCCGACTTGAGAAGGTCCCCCCTCCCGCGTCCCCCCCAACCCCCTGCTCTCCCGCCGTCCTCCTGCTGGCTCTTAATGCACTATTAACCCATTCCTGCTTATTAATTCCTTCCCAGCCACTGAGCGCCGTCCACTCCATGATATCTGTCATCATTCGCTGCCTATTAGCTCCTCCACCAACACTTCTTCTCCTCCTCCCCCAGTGTGTGTGTGTGTGTGTGTGTGTTTTTTTCTCTCTCTCTTCCTCCCCCTCCCCCCACCTCTAACTGTCTGTTTAAGGAAGTCTAATTGCCCGGGGAGGGTGGTGGTGGTGGTGTTGGGGGTGTCTGAGGTCTGAAGATGCCGCCGAGATGAGATGAGGCCGAACTGAGACCTCTTCTTTTATTTTCTGCGTACAGCTGCCATTCCTGTTTTTTTTTTTCTTCCAACAGGACCGAGATGTTGTCATGATGTAGTGATTTCAAACATTCCCATGCTTTTTATTTCTTTTTCTCTCACATTTGGTTAAATTCCATCAGTGACGACCAGAGGGACGACCAGTGAAGAAAATGGATGTGGTCTGTGAAAAATCCGGAATTGAAATCGCAAATCTTGAAAATTGATTGAAAATCATCTTGAAAAAATAAATGATAAGGAGGTTGTGTGGGTTGAGATTTTTTGCAACTTTCCCTCCATCCACATGACTTCTTCCCTGGCGCTCCTCCAGTGCTTCTTTTCGCGGCCGTGGACGTCCTCCTGGCCTGCAGGTCTTCATCTGGCGGACTCTTTGCCCCCCCCAACCACTATAAATCCAAGCCGAGCGCTCCTCTTGGACCTGGGGCAGGAATATTCCTCGCCGTGGATCTTGGCGGACGGCCGGCCTCTGGAATGGCGGCTCGTGGTTTTGGAGCATCCCGGGACAGATGGAGGAATGCTGGAACGACCCAGAGCCCTTTAGCTCTCCGACCCTGACCGCACTCCCAGGTCTCAGGTTTCTCCTGGACCACATGAAAGCCCAAAGCCTTGGCGCTAAGTGTGGTCTCTCTATTGGAACGCTCTCTGACTTTCATCAAGCCTGGATCACCGACACCAACCTCCAGCTGTCAATCAATCAACAACAAAAAAAGAAAAAAGTTGAACCAGACGACCACGAGTCGGCCTCAAACGAGCCAAAGCAATGAAAACCTCAATTATAAAGACAGCTGTTACTGCAAATGATCTAAGACAATAACGAGGGGCTGCATTCGAGCTAACCGCTAGCCAAAAGCGCTCGTGTTGATGTTCTCGAAATCACCCGAAGTCCATAAAACTGCCAACTTATTCTCAGATAACCCCCTCGCTGCGTTCAGGGGACGGCGCAAAGGAAAATATATTACAGCCTACGTGATAATATGATGTGATGTAAAGTCTTTCAGAGGCAGCTGGTCAGGGACCAGTAGCGCGGGGCCACCTACTGGCTGTAGATCTCCGTTCTCCGAGCGCCCGCCAGAATACCGCAGCGTGCATGACTTCGGCCTCAGCTGACAGGTTTATTATTTACTCTGAAACCAGACGCCCGTGCGGCTGCACTGGAAAAAAAACAAAAAACGGCAGTGCCGACTGGTTTTAATTCTGGGCCGAGACAAACCCGAAGATTTGATCGAAGTTTGTCTCTTTTTTGCCAACGTGAAAATAAAAGAATAAAGCTGCTGAAGTGAGTTAAGACCCTCCAGACTGGCCGTCCAGTCCGGCTTACCCAACTCTTGGAGGCTTCTCACAACTTTTTCCCCCACAACTTTTTCCTTGCACTTCTTCTTTATGACGAAGCAAGAGTTTTTCTGCCGCCACCGCAAAGTCTCAATGCCGTTTTTTCCATGTCTGAAGCACCTGCAGGTTGTTTTTCTAAATCAGTCAAAGTCTACGTCGGGCTCTGATGTGGTTCCGTGGGGGTTGTAGACGCTAAGAGACATTATTTATTTGATTTTTTGAGGGGGGTTTAAAACACAGTCTCACAGCCTGAGGATCTAACTGTTATTTGAGTGTTTCATAGAAATCTTGAACGGGTCCAGGACTCTTCAAGAGTCTTCCAATGGCATAAGTTTTTGGTCGTTGGGCCCAAGGCTTCACTGCGAGGCCGACGGCGGCTCAAGGCTCAACTGTGTTTTCTTTCAGCTCAGGTATTTCATGAATATCAGACACGCAGGTTTGTTCTTACCTGATATAGACAAAATAACTGTGCATTAAGTTAAGTATAGAAACTGTGAACATCTTCTTACATTTTCTTTCTTTGCTCATAAAGGTCGACGTGTTTACTGATTTTCGTTGGGGATGGACCCTAGAAGAGTGAATCCACTAGGGGGCAGTGGTCTTGCAACCAGCCCTTCTATAGTCTTTGTCCGTCTGGTTGTCTCATAATTATAACATATTATATTATTATACATATATAACATAATAACATTTCTCCAACTTGCACCATCCGTCAGGTAAAAGTTCATGCCTATTCTTGTTACCTGATCCGGTTTGATGAGCTCAGCGCTGCCCCCTCGTGGCTTGTCGTAGCACTGCCTTGCTCGACTTGACACGGTGAAGGTTCCCAGGATGCTCCAGCAGCCAGGAGGTATCACTTCTACCTGGTACCGACGACCTCTGAGGGGTCGCTCGTCTTCTAATTACTGCTGAGATCTTCTCCGTCCCTCCCTGCTCGAGAAATCAGCACCAATTAGAAGCTGGCGGGGACCTTCGGGGACCTCCCACTAAATGTCTGTGGCCTCCCGCTTTGACCCGCCACTTTGTTTCCGCCGGCCCTGCGGTAGTTAAACCCCATTACGGCGAGGAGTCGGCCGGCTGCGGCGCCGCCGTCCATTGTCTCACTCCTCCCACGACCCTCTTTAACTCGCCCGTCTTTCATTTCAATACTCGCCGCCCCCGACCATTTGGCATTCGCCGCAATTTGCTATTCACAACTGGGCTAATAACTCCGGTCCCCCTCTTTTTTTTTTTTTTTTGCATTAGCGAGTTGCCACTCTCTCCCTCGCCCTCTCTCCCTCTCTCCCTCTCTCTCTCTCTCTCTCTCTCCGGCGGAAGTCACACTCGCGCCACCGGCCCCCCTTTTGATATCCAGGTGCATATATCAACCTGCAATTACAGGACCTGGTCTGGAAACTGTCAAGCGTGACTGCCGAGGTATTGGAGTTATTGCAATTACACTCGGGTAATTGAGCTGCCATGCATGAAGATGTTAAACGCCGTGTGTCGCTGCTCGCCGCTCGCCGCCCGCCACCGCCCGCCTCGTTCCATTTCGCTCCTTTTCACAGTCCGACACACGCGTGAAATGCGGTGTTTTACCCTGATTAACCACTAAACTGAAAAAGAAAAAAAAAAAAGCCTGTGTATGTTGATATCTCTTGGCTTTGCCGGAAGAATTGAATTGGTTGCGAACCAAGAGAGGCGACTTTGCTGTGTGATTCGCTGACAATACAAAGATGATCTTTTTTTTTCGTTTTAATGGTTTAAATCGCTTCTAAATTCTGTAATGTGAGCGATATGTCAAAGCATAATTTTTTTGTTAAAAAAACGTATCCAAGAAAACCTTCAAATGCGGCACTTTTTAATGTGGATGCAGCGGTTGACAAACTGCACAAAGGTCAAAGGTCGAGCACATCAGGTGAGTATTGATGGCGAGGCAGTTGGATTGATTCTAAAGTGACCCAAGCAACAAACTACCAGTGTTGCTGACCTGTAGCTCTGTCCTCTTAAACAAGACGCTAACATCCATAAAACATTTTGCGTTTTCACTTCCTGCCACCCCAGCAGCCACTTCCTGTCCTGTCAGCCGTCTGAGCTCCCGGATTCATCAACCCGCATCTGTGCATCTGTTCACTTCTTCTTCCTCCTCCTCCTCCTCCTCTTCCTCCGTCCTTCAGTCTGTCCCCCTTCGCTGACCCCGTCCTCATTACCGTCACAGCGCCGCAGCAGCTGCTCGCCTCAGTCGCAGACGGCTGCTGCCGCCGCCGCCGCCGCCACTTCCCCACTCGTCCCGCGATCGGCCTCTTAACGAAGCCGAAGCTGAGGTAGACAGAGGCGAGGAGGGGAGAGGAGACTGAGATCTCCAGTTTCATAGAACACTTCTCTTGCTGCTACTGATCTGACTGGAGGTTGGTACCGCCAAGGAGCGCCAAGTGAAACCTGCAAACCCTGGAGGTCCAGCGGCGACCTCAGAACCACCTGGTCCGGAACATTTTCAGTGTCTTTTCAATCCCTCACAGACGTCTTCATGCGTTTCCGAAAATGGTCGGTTTCAACTGGGACTAAATCTGTGCCCAACATTCTCATTGGTCCGTTGAATTGCAACAAACAAGCGTCACCGCTTTCACAATTCAAAAGCCTTTTACCGCTGCCGACCGCCTCCGTTGGCAGAGAATGAATCCCATTGGGCCGCTTGGAGACGTGACAGACAGACGCGCTTGTCCAATCACGGTGAGGGAGGCGGTAGGAGGGCGGTCCTGAGTGGAAGTGGGGAAACACGCTGTGGCGTCGCTCCATCCAGAGAGGCGGTCCGGTTGTTTTTCTGCTTTTCCTTCATGTGACATCTCACCCTGAAGCAGCTGAATTGAGAGCGAAGCGCTGCGGCCTCACGTCCACCAGTGACTCCGAGGATGATCAACGCTGCCCCATGGAGGAGGAGCAGGAGGAGGAAGAGGAGGAGGAAGAGGAGGTGTAGGAGGAGGAGGAAGAGCAGCGACACACAAGCAGGCCGGGCCAAAAGATAGTAACTGCCTGAGTGTGTGTGTGCGTGTGTGTGTGTGTGGATCTCAGCCAATCCCGCGGCTCCCTCTCATCTGAATGAAGCCGTGCAGAATGGGCCCCGGGGCCTCGGCCGGTTGCTAAGCAGTGAGACGACTCGGCCATTTCCAAGGAGACCTCGGTGGCGAGAGTCTCTCTGATGGCCTGAACCAGACACCCCATAATAATGAGCAGCGCCGCCGCAACAATAGAGAACAGTGCCCTCCCTCCAACCCCAACCCCAACACAGACAGACACACACACACACAGACACACACACACACACACACACACACACACACACACACACACACAGCATCCCTCCCTAAACAACAGGGCTTGTGGACGGTGCATGCAGAGCAGGATGAGTCCATTGTGTCTCCGGATCACATGGATGATGACCATCTCGTCTCCGTCTGGAGGCTTTTCTCCACCAATGGGTGGTGACAGCGGTGGTGGGAGGGGTCGGAGGGGATGAGTTCAGCTCCTCTTCCTCTCTGTTTGTGATGAAGAGACGGTGGCAGCGGCTGCTCCTACAGCTGCTGCTGCTGCTGCTGCTGCTGGTGTTGGAGTTAGCCGGAGCTGCTTTATTTATTTATTTGTTTTTTAGGATCCGTTTTGTAATTTGTAGCCATAGAGACATGTTGGTAAACTCGGTAACTGTGGCTGCAGGGATTGTGTTTGTCTTCCCCCGGGAATCTGCAGCAGGTCCGCCGGTGCAGCGGCCGGGGTCGGGAATTCTCCTCAGGCCTTGTTTTCCTCCCTCGTCTTCTCCTCCCGTCTTTTTGCCAGTGGGGGGCTGGAGGGTGGGGGGGGTGGTTGGTTGGTTGGTTGGTTGGTTGCGTGCGTGTGTGTGTGTGTTTGTGTGTGACCTTTTGGATGTTTTAGAGAGTGCAGAAAGCTAAACAAGCCAAAGTCTGTTAGTCTGTCAACAAACACTTAAAGGTCTCAGAAGGAGAAGTTGGGAGCCTCCATGGGGGGGTGAATGGGTTGGAGGTGTAGGCAACCGACGGGGACGAGGGTGGGGGCTGGGGGGTGGGAGGGGCGTAAGAGCGGGAGGGTGAGCACGTAAACAAGGACAAAATGCCTGGACGTCCAGGCAAATAACCCGACAGTGGCGACGGTGGTGGTGGTGGTGGTAGTGGGGGGGGGGGGGGGGGGCAGTAGGGTTGAGGGGTTTGCGGGGGTTTGGGGGAGGGAGGAACAGGGGTGGGCACCGCATGTTAAAGGTTAAGTGAAACATATGAATAATTATGCGCCGTCTTGGACGATCCCCTGGTTTCAGGAGGTTCCAGGAACGTTTGCAAATGTTAGCGAGCGACCGAGACGAGTTGTGGAGGAAAGTCACTGAACCTCCGACTGTGTGTGTGTGTGTGTGTGTGCAGGGTGACTGACAGGGTTGCTGTGACATTTTTAGTGTGACCGTAATATATATATGCATGTATATATATGTATATATATTTTTTCTGCCAGTCTGATGAATATAGATTTGGACTTTTTCGCCCCGGGCCAAACTAAAATGCCATAACTGAATCCTCACTGAATCATCACTGAATCGTAACCGAATCATAACTGAGTCATAGCTGAATGTTTTGCACATTCAAAATAAAAACATCCTCCCTCTTTTCTTTTTTTTTTTTGTTTTGTCCTACCTTTGTGTTTTCTCTGCAGTAACCTGAACCTGCTGGCGTCTCTAGCTGCGTTTCCGTGACAGTTTTTCGCGAAATAAAAGCGATATTTCTAAAATTTCGACAAAGTACAACTGCAATTTGGAGGCATTTCCATTGAATGGTGCGAAGCCCATAAGCCGTATTTCTCGTAAAATGTCGTCCCACGAGATTTACGAGAATTACGTTTGCTTTTGTTCGTTTACGTTTGTTTGCTGTCAAGAAAGAATGTTATATTTTTCTCTTTGATTGCTTGTAAAAAAATACTCCATCTCCTGGTTGCTGAATCTCTGCACTTCCTGTCCCGAAACAGCCAGAGGAGGAAAGTTTTTTAACGCCTGTGCCGAAATCAAATCAGGTTGGAGGCTTCGCGCTCAGAGCCCGATGACTCTGCTCATCGGGATTTTTTTTTTTTCTGTGAAAAAGTAAAACTTCACACTTGCGGAAATGTAAGAAAAGCACATTTGAAGCGAGTGGAATTGCGGCCCAGCAATTAGCCGCTGCCAGCGACGGCCACTGCGGCGATTCTTCTTCTTGCTTAACTCATTAACGGGGTCTCCGGCAGCTCGCTCGCTCATGTCAGCCTCCGCATAATTACTTTAAAACAAGGAGAGGCAGAGAGAAAGGGAGAGAGAGAGAGAGAGAGAGAGAGAGAGAGAGAGAGAGAGAGAGAGAGAGAGAGGTGGTGGTGATGGAGGGGAGGAGGGGCGATCAAAGTGGCCACTCTGGCATTGTTTCGCTAACCTTCCCCCCTCTCCTCCTCCTCCTCCCCATCACACCCTCATCTCTCCCTCCATCACTGAATTTAATTAGCCGTTCATTTTAATAAAAGCCCATTTGGGATGAAAGGCAGTGGTAATAGTGTTCAGCTTGTCACGTCTTTATTGGAGGGGGGCGGGGGGCGCGGGGTCGTCGGCCACTGACAGGTGACATCATGGGCCGTCACATGGGCTGATATCAGCAGCGCTTTGATAGGGTCCGGGGGGAGGGGAGGGGAGGATGGGGGAGGAGGAGGGGGGAGTAATAATAACACTAAAGCCGAGATGAATATGAAATATTTATCTCATGTTTAAACCGCCGCGGTCGTCTTTATTTTAGTGCTTTATGTTAAATTAGCTCCAGGAAAAGCGGCTTTTATGGCCCGACATCAGTCACAGGAAGCTACTCAAACCTCCGGAGGGCGCTGCTAGCGCTGCTAGCGCAGATGGAATGACCCCGGGGTCATTCCTGCAGCCGCCACCGCCGCCTCCGAATTTTTAAATTATTTTTCATGCTTGTGAGCTTTTCCCCTTAATGCGCAACAAAACACCCAGCCAGGGGGTGGCAGCCAATGGGATGCCCCCAAAACAGCCACTCGTCTAATTGGTCACCAGTGAGTTGCCCTGGTCGGACGGCTCGGCTCGGCTTGGCTTGGCTCGGTGCGGCGCGGCCGATCCGAGAGGAATTCCAAAGCGGCTCTGATACATAATAAATACACATTAGAGAGGCGCCGACCTCAGCCGTGACCTCCGACCTCTTTGTTTTTCCCAGCTAATATGAGGGAAGCTTGTGTGGGGCTTTAATTGCTGCGGTGGAAGGCGGGTCGAAGAGGTCTCGGAGCTCCGCCCCTCCCCTTCCCTTCCCGCCCAATCTGTGAGCGTCGAGTCCGTGACTCCATAGCGTCCGTCTTGGAAACAGCCCACAGAGAAGAGTTTGGGGGGAAAACAGGAGCGAAGGAGGAAACATTGTAGCTCCGGGAGGGTCTCCAGGGCGATGGTGAACTGCAGGGTGTCCAGTCAGCCAATCAGCAGCAAGCAAGAACCTGCAGTTCACTTCTTCTTCTTCTTCTTCTTCTTCTTCTTCCTCTTCTGAGGAAACGTTATCCAGCTGTGACAAGACCGACCGACCGCAGCGTCCATGCTGACACTGTTTACAAGCTCCTGATTGGGGAGGGGTCACCTTCCGCTGGTCTTTGAGCCAATCAGGCGCCAGCCCCGCCTCCTGTCAGACACTTTATCAGGCTGCTCGTCCGTCCTGCTCAAGTTCTTCTCGTGCAGACGGATGCGGCACCTGGATGTTTATGTTTTTTCGCCGCTGCTCCTCATCCTGAAGCCCCTCCCACCGCCACTCCATCGTGCCGATTGGCTCGGCGAAATCAATTGTAGCTCCTCCTCTTCCTCCTCCTCCACCAGTTGTAACACACAAGGGTTTTTTCTCTCCGCTCTCAAAGGGGAGAGGATGAGAGCGGACGAGAGATGAAAAAAAAGTGGAACATCGACTCAGAGCGAGAGAGTGACGGAGGAGGAGGAGAAGAAAGAGCGGACGGAGCAAAGCTAATTAAAAAGATAAGTGACCGCCGGGCGGCGTCCTGACAGGTGGGCGGAGCCAGCGAGTGTGCCGTGTGGCAGCTGGATGGCTGCCTGAGGCCTCACCTGAGACGGAGGCTGGCGCCCTGTGTTTGCAGGTGAGGTGGGTGCACACACACACACACACACACACACACTCACTCACTCTCTATCTCTGGTCTCCACTGACAGATCCAGGCGGTGGGAGGTGGCGGCGCTGCCACATTGTTTCTCACATCTCTCTCTCTCTCTCTCTCTCTCTCTCTCTCTCTCTCTCTCTCTCTCTCTCTCTCTCTCTCTCTCTCTCTCTCACTCACACACACACGCACACAGGGCTATAATTAATACTTCTACCATATCCATATTTCATATTGTTTGTGCAGAAGCAGCTGAGGAGCGAGGAGGGAGGGAAGAAGAAAATGAAGGCGAGGAAGAAAACAAGAAGAAGAAAAAGAGGAAGAAGAAGAGGAGGAGGAGGAGAAGGAAGGGAAGGATGAGGAGGAGGAGGAGGAGGAGAGGAGCGGTGGGGACGCTAAGAGAAAATCTCTCAGATTAATTAACGGTGCGAGAGGGTGAAGAAAAGGCGGCGGCGCCGCGAAAAAGCAGCAAGCTCGGCACAAAACGCCACCACACTTCATTTGAATAACAGAGCGCCACCATGTGTGTGTGTGTGTGTGTGTGTGCGTGTTCGTGTGTGAGTGTGTCACAGCGCTCTACCTGAAATGAAGGATAACTAGCCCACTGGATTAGAAAACACACCATCTATCCTCCCCCTTCCCTCCCCCAACCCCCTCCCTCACCTTCAGCGTCTCTCCATTATTTGTATTCAAGCTTTTTTTCCCCTCTTCTCCTCCTCCCTCTCCTCCCTCTCCTCCCTCTCCTCCCTCTCCTCCCTCTCCCCCCTTCCTTCCTCCTCCCACTGAAATGACACTGCAATCTGATGATGCACCAGCCCCCATTATATTGTCTAGCAGGACAAATGCCCCGGCCGTTTTTCTGTGTACAACTAACACAATTTTTCCATGTCAGGGGAGGTGTGTGCGCACGTGTGTGTGTGTGTGTGTGTGCGCCGGTAATATTCCGGGCGGAGGCGCGAGGCCCCGGGAACGCCGCCATTAATCCTGGAGGAGGGGCCGTCGAGCGCTCGGATTATTAGAGAAATAAATTTGCATGCTACATATGAGCCAGGTGAGAGGCACTGAAGGCGCAAATTATATTTCCCTGACAGGCCGAGCCCAGCCAGGGATCACTCACACACGCACGCACACACACACACACACACACGCAAGCCCGTGCATGTGTGCAGGAAATGTCACCCAGCTGCCCGTATATGCACAGATACGGGACACACACAGGAGGGATTACACGTACGTGTGTGTGCGCATGCTATGGAGAAGACTAGGCCTTGGATATCACTAGTACACACACACTGACACACACACACACACACACACACGCACACACACACCCCTGAGGACAGAGAGCCAAGTGTTGACACGCGGCGGCACGTTTCTCTTCCGTCGTCCGTGTGTTTGTGTCTAAAGCTGCTTGTTGTTTTGTTTTTTATCTTTCTGTTTTTGCGTGCGTGTGTGTGTGTGTGTGTTGGTTGGCGTTGTGTATTCCGCGGGGTCCTCTGGCTCTGGGCTGACCTCTCACCCTGCCTGTAATGGTCCATGCAGGCCCGGCTTAATGGGGTGGACGTCGGTGTCAACTTCATTACTTTGCACCTCCCGCCAAGATGGAAAAAGTCCCGGCGCCGTTCGCCGCCGCTCGCACT
>CM020516.1:3815000-3900000 GCA_009823395.1 Thamnaconus septentrionalis | reverse complement strand
CTGCTGCTGTTGTCATGTGACATCAAAGCTCTAATCCGCCGCTGTATATCATACCGTAAATAAACACACACAGCAGCCAATAACAGCAGCACGTCATCTGCATATGAAAACAGTGTGTAACACGTAAGCTGCTGGCTTCTCTTCCACGACCGCGCACACACACACACACACACACACACGTCGGTCGCCCGTGGCTCTCTCTCTCTCTCTCTCTCTCCCTCCGCTCATTGATCGGCCGCTCGTCCGACTCGTCGTTCTCACACAGAACAAAGAGGCAAACCGCAGGACGACAATCACATTAGAGCGCACAATCTATTTATGGTTTGGCCTCATATTTCTGCGCCTGTTCTTCCTCCCTCGCTCTCACACTCTCACACTCACACTCTCTCTCACATACACACACCTTTGCGCTCTCTCTCTCTCTCTCTCTCTCTCTCTCTCTCTCTCTCTCTCTCTCTCTCTCTCCCTCCTGCTCCCTGTGATAATGTAAATGCAGGGATTTTAGCGGTAATGAGTTTTTAATGAAAAATGAATTATTTACTCTGGCTGGAGGACAGAAGCTATAAAAAAAATAGTAAAAAAATAACAAAACCGGCTGAGGTGACGATCAGAAGCTGCAGGAAAAAAAAAAAACCGATGCACTTAAAGTTCATCAGACTTTTCTTTAAATACGGACTCATTATTCCTGCATTACAAGGAGAGAAACTGAATCTGCTCTTGTTCAAAAAGACAAAAGCAGAAGAAGACGAAGACGAAGCGACTGACTGACTGAACTGGACTGGAGAGTCGGAGAGTCTCCGCACATCCGTCTTGGAGAGGTCCCGATCCGAGGCATTTTTCGGCTACGCCGACCGACGAGGGAGCGGACAAGAATAATGGATTTCTGCGGATTCCTGAGAAATTCCCAGACAAACTGTGGATTCAGAATTTTCAGAATGACCTGGGATACGTTTAATGATGCCACTGAACCGCGGAGGTGGAGGGAAATGTCTCCACTTTTCACATTTTCACTTGAAGTGAACTGGTCACGTGACCCCGTACGTCACGTCCGCTGATGTGTAAATGCGAAAAAAGTTTGCGATGTACCTCCGTATGGATACGTCTGAAAAACCAACCTCATGACAGCGTCAAAACCTTTTAGCCATATTTGAGACGCTTAAGTTTAGCCGTTTCCATGACCAGTTTTTTATCGCGATATTTAGGTTTTGCGCAATTCCAGGGGTCAAATCGCTAGCTGGAAACCCGGCTAGCGAGGGCCGCTGTCGGGTTCGCAAGTCTCAGCGGTCGTCGGGCCTCCGGTGCAAACCAGTTCCGACTGGAATCCATCAAACCTCTTCTTTGACTCGTTCGCGTCTGCATGTGAGTCTGTTTCTGCGTGTGCGCGGAAAGGTGGCGGTTTCGAGGGGGTGGGTGAGTGGTGGGGGGTGGGGGTGGGGTTGAGGGGGGGGGTCCATCAATTCCCTGCAGAAATGCCATGCAATGATGGTAATGGTGGGAGCCGACAGTAATGAAGGAATTGATCTCCAGTAAAGCACTTGACATTTCAACCGCAGCCTTGAGCACCTGACTCCCCCCCTCCCCCTCTCCTCACCCCCTCCCCTCTCCCCAGCCTCCCCCACCTCCCACCCTCCCCTCTTAAATACCTCTGCAGCCCCCCTCTCCCCACCTTCCCTTGACCTGTTAGCATCCCCCACCCCGCCCCACCAGTCAACTCTCTCGGCTCTCTCCCAACTTTAATGGCCTCCCCTCCACCCCCACCCTCCACTCTCAACCCCCCTTCTCTTTTTATTGTGATAATTTCTCTCCCCTTCCACCTGTTCCTACTTTAAAGCAGCTTCGCTGCAACTTTCTCAACCCGTCCCTCGCTCGCACACACACACACACACACACACACACACACACACACACACACACACACACACACACACACACACACACACCTCCAGCCACTGGTCCCGTGGGTCAGCCCATATTAGCTTACTTGTTAATACTTGGACGGCTCGGGGAATCAATACTTAATCAACAAGTAATGGGATTCCTCACTCATCCCATATGATCTTTCAATAAAGACTTGAATCGCTCTCGCCCAGGCTCAACCCCCCCACCCCCCACACCTCACCTCACCCCCCCAACCCCTCCCCCCACCTCCCGGTGGACTGAGCAGGCTGATAATGTGGGGAGGTGGAGGAGCTGCAGGCAGGTGCGTCTCAAATCGCAGCAGATGTTTTCGGATTCTTCGGCTCCGAACTCCGGAGCCAAAGTCGACGCAGTTTGGGGGCCTCGATTTTTTTACATTTTTTTTTTGGACAGAATAAAATTGTCATGAAGACGGGATGGATTGTGGAGGGCGGTTCAGGGCGGGCGGGCGGGCGGGAGGGCGGTGGACCACGCTGGAGGGGGCGGGGCTTGCTCTCTAGCCCTGGAATTGATCTGGGTTGTTTGCTGCAGCTGCTGCTGCAGGGCCACATGGATTTTTTTTTTTCTCTCTATTTTCTTTTTTTTTTAATCTGCTGGTCACTTTTAAACACTGAAAGTTATGATTGCAATTGCAAATCAATTGAGAGAGAGAGAGAGAGAGAGAAAGTTTGTCATGCAAGGTTGCAGAGTTTATAGATTTCTCGGGCCACGTCGATTCAGATCAGAAGCTTTTTCCAAGATGGATCTCCAAGAATCCAGACGTCAACATCGCCGGCCAATCGGCTGCGTCCGTCCGTCCATCCGTCCGTCCGTGAAAGTGTTCTCATCCAAACATCCACTTCTCCTCCACGGTGTTTCTTTCCACGTGTTTTCCTGGGAGCGCGTAGGCATAAACACCGGACAGGAAGTAGCAGCCAGAAAACACTTATTTCCCCGCCACGCCCCCTCCCCACACTCCCCCCTCCACCCCCACAATCAACACGTCCACCTCCTGCAGGATCATCTCGTTTCTGTAGCGCCGCCGCTCTCGTAGCCAGATGCTCTGCATAAGCCCGTCAGCTCGGCTTAGCAGAGGGAGAAAAAGGAGGAAAGGCGCCGAAGAAGAAGAAGAAGAAGAAGAAGAAGAAATGTAAATGCACTGTAGAGAGAGAGAGAGAGAGAGAGAGAGAGAGAGGGGGAATCTGTGTTTCCGTATTAAGTTGAGCAGCCGGCGACACGGCTGCAGTGTGATAAATCCCGGCGGAGCCGCATGCTAAACAGCTCCGACCTGCTGCGAGCGGCCGGCTCGCTGTAAACAGGCTTTGTGTCACCATTGTCATATCTGGGCGCCATTAATAAACATGAGAGTCGGGCGAGCCGGGCCTTTAAGATGCTTCAGAGAGAGAGAGAGGGAGAGAGAGAGGGAGAGAGGGAGGGACTCTCACTCCTCTTTGTTATCACCTCTCCCCCCCCCCCCCTCTCCTCCACCTCCTTCAACTCGCCCCTTCTTAATATCTCCCACTTTTTCTTTGTACTCGCCACTTTTTCTTCTTCCTGCGTCTTTGTGCTGCTGCTCCGTCTCTCTATTAGAGCCGACAGCACGTCCGACCACTAAATATAGTCCAACACGCAGCGCCTGCTTCTTCCCCCCCCGCCTCATTTTTTCCCCTGTTCTGTTCTGTTTGTAGTTCTTCCTCCTCCTCCTCTTCCTCCTCCTCCTTCTCCTACTCATCATCATCCAAAGTGTTTTGGATAAACTTCCAGGAACCAGGAAAGCGGAGCGCCGGCCTTCCGGGTTCTAAGGACTCGGGCTCCAGTCAGACTCGTCACAAGCGGGATTTTTGTACCTTTTTTCTTTTTTTTTTTCTTTTTTAGCTCCAGCAACAAACCTGAGACAATTTACTTCTGTTTTCCAGGCACAATTTGATGTGAAAGTGAAGTGTGTTGAGGGGTTGCTCAAAGACTTTTGGCTAATTGTTGTCAGTAGCCGAGTGTCTGTGACCCCTCGAATTGCGCAAACCTAAATATCACAAAAAAAAAATTGGTAATGGAAACACCTACATTTTGAGAAACCTCTCAAATATTGCTAATGGGTTTTTTATGTCTTATCTTTACCTTCAAATTAGCCACCAAGGTGCAGTGAAAATCTAAAAGAATGTACAAATTGAAAAAAAAAAAAAAAATTCAGAGACATGATTCTATTATGTTATCCTTTATTCGTGAGCAGCATCCGGCCAAATCCTGGCTGTAGCTCCGCCTCCTTCCGCCTAGAGGACGCTGATTGGTCGACTCACATGAGCATTTTGGGGAAAGAAAAAATAGCAGTTGTAACTTCAGCAGCCAAAAAAAGCTGCCTTGCGAAGGGCAGGTGTTGAGGTCAAAAGGTCAAAGGTCAAGTTGAAGCGTCTCAAACATCTATGCGTGATTTCCCCGTGAGGTTTCATTCATATTTCAAGCGACTGTCGTCATAACATGACATTTATACTTCCTGCTACTTATGAATATTTCCCTTAGTCTTCCTCCTACTCTTCTTCTGCTCCAGGTTTTACATCTCGTCCATCCTCCTCCCCTCCCCTCCTCTCTCACTGCTTTTGAAAAGAGAATCTCATCTCACTCTGGACCTCCATAAAGCTGCTGACACACACACACACACACAAACAAACACACACACTGTATATATATTTTGTGTGTTTTTCTTTGCGTGCACAGACACACGCACAGGAGTACATTTCATTTTCCTTCTTCTCCCCCCTCCACCGCCGCCGCCGCCGTCCTGACCGATGCATAAATGCATGACTGTGTGTGCGGCTGCATTTGTTTACAATCACTCCCACACCGCTCGGCTGCAGCTGGTTACATAACCGGCAGCGACGGCGGCCGGAGAGAGGAGCTCGCCATCGCTTCATCCACCCGTCGCTCTCTCAACCCCTCCCGCCCACACGCCCCCCACCTCGCTCCTCCCCCACCACCACCACCACCGCCACTGTCACGGCGAGTGATTTATACCAGCTGGGTTTCCTTATCGCCGCCTCGCTCCCCCTCCCGCCCCCTTCCGGCAGTTGGCCGCGGACGCGGCGGTAGGAAGCGTGGTCAGGTGCAGCCGTGCGGCGGAGGAAGTCACTTTCCCCTTCCTGTACTGCAGGTCTGTGTGTGTGTGTGTGTGTGTGTGTGTGTGTGTGTGTGTGTGTGTGTGTGTGTGTGAGTGTGGCCCGGCTCTGTAACCTTCCCTCCTTGTCGTTTTCCTGTTATGATCTCTCCATCTCAGTGATTTACGGTGCCATGCTCAGAGAAAGAAACAGACCCGTGCGCGCACACACACACACACACACACACACGCACACACACACACACACACACACACACACACACACAATTATGTCCCCAGGTGGCGTCGAGGGAATGAGGAGAGAGTAACAGTATTAAAAATAAAGGTACAAAAGGGGAAATATAAAACTGTATGCCAAAACAATTGTAATTTTATTCAGCAGAAGAACCCCCCTGAGCCCGACTAAAGTTTTAAAACATGTTTGAACACAAAGAGAACTTCCTAAATGGAAGCCATTCATAAAACAAAACTCACTTAAAACAAGTGGAACCCAAAATTTAATTAAGAAAAAAAGACACTTGAGCTGAGAAAACCAAAGTTGAACAATAGTAGAAAATCTATCACTTAACCCACGCCTGGCCTTCTCTCCACTCCTTTGCCTTTAGGTGACCCACTGGCACCTAGAGGCTGCAGCGCTCCAGCTTATATAGCTGCTACAGGCCCTGATTGCAAGTAATCACACCTGTGGGCTCCTGCAGCAGGTGTGGGCGCAGCCGAGAGGCAGACACACACACACACACACACACACACATGCGTACAATTCTGTGTCAGTTATGGCACAATTCCCACATGTGCACAGGGCGTCTATGCTGATGATCACGTGTTGTATTTCGTGGGTTTCTGTTGTTTCAGTCACATATTTCCGGGCCAACATTAAAAAAAAATGCCGTGAACTAGATTCTATTTTGTCCTCAGATAAAGTTTAAAAGGGTTTGCTGCAAAACTATGTAAAAAAAAAAAAAAAAAAATCCACAAAACAAATATTCCCAAAACCAGCATAATACAACTTCCCAGCTTCCTTGCCATTCTTAAATATCCCTAAACTGTCACCAGTTCCTTCAATTTACAATTGACTATTAATTATCACCCCAAAAATAAGAAAGCCAACATGGACGTCCAAAACGCAGAACATTTAGCCCTCTGTTTACAGCCTGAAACCGATGCTGTGGTTGGATCAGCCTCAGCATTTGTAACAGCGATCAGAGACCAGGCCTCACTGGTCACATGACACACTTATGTGGCAGGCGGCGGTCGTAATTGTACCAGTGGTTATGTGTAATTTGTGAACAGGTTTGATCGGCCGCACTTCTTCCTCTTTAAGGTGTGAGTGTGTGTGTGTGTGTGTGTGAGGGAGAGCAAGAGCGAGAGAGAGAGAGAGAGAGAGCCCCTCCATGAATGATTGACAGGTGTCTGCGTGGCGGCAGCTCCGGCGGCGGCTGACACCTGACACCTGTCGCTGCCAAATGACCGTTTTATGTCGTTATTATTTCTAAGTCGCGTCAGTCGCCAGGACGTGAATCCTGTCACAGCGACACAACTGTCACGTTTCAAAAGTTTCCCATTCTTTATATTCATTAAGGTGAAAATAAATAGAAAAAACAGACAACAAAAACTAAAACCGCCAACCTGGGAAAAACTAATTAATTGTTGGAAATAAACCAATGTAATTAGCTTTTGACCGTCACTTATTTCTTCTTCTTCTTCTTCTTCTTCCTTTTGTTCTTCAGTGTAAACACACATTGAACTCTGTGTAAACCTTTGGAACAGTTTTGTGTTTTTTTAATCATCAAACCTGTATCAGTCAGTCACTCTGAGGAAAACTCAGTGGGAAAAATCTGACGGCACTTTCACAAAGATTTTTACCCCTCGTCCTATAAAGAAAAACAGAAAAAACAACAACAACAAAAATCAATTGAAATTGAAATTCCTGGTCCTCAGTCATTTGAACTTCTGTTTTTTTTTTGTTCTTTCAAGTTTTTTTTTAAAGAATCGCTACAAAGAAAACAAACATTGATTCTGATTTTCGATGCAGTTCAAAGCAAAACAAAAGAACCTGCTTCCAGAAAATGTTCCGCACTTACATTACCAGCATGGGAAGTGTGAGCAGGTGCGTGAGTGTGTGTGTGTGTGTGTGTGTGTGTGTGTGTGTGAGTGCATGAAAATCTGATTTACATTGGAAACACAATCAATACTGTGAACAAATACACAAAGTTGCTCCAACTGTGCTCAACATGTAAACTTTATGGATGTTGGAGTAACACACACACACACACACACACACACACACACACTGCTGTGACCCCAGAGACCCAGCCAGCTGTGTGTGTGTGTGTGTGTGTGTGTGTGTGTGAACAACAACACCAATGTTAATTATAAATCAATAGGCCAACTGTAAGAGGCACGTGCACACACACACACACACACACACCAAATCACACGACTTCTCCTCTGCCTGCGTCCGCGGGGTGCCGAGCCGCCCAGAGTGACGGCGCCCCCTGCAATATTCACGGCTGATTGTAACAGATGGTCGGAACTCAACGCACAAATAAAGAACAATGAGAGAGAGAGAGAGAGAGAGAGAGAGAGAGAGAGAGAGAGAGAGAGAGAGAGAGAGAGAGAGAGAGAGAGAGAGAGAGAGAGAGAGAGAGAGAGAGAGAGAAAGAGAGAGAGAGAGAGAGAGAGAGAGAGAGAGAGAGAGAGAGAGAGAGAAAGAGAGACACTCCATCCTGCCTGTCAGAAAGTGAAACGCACGGCCGCCTTTTCCCACATTTTCACTTTGCAGCTTTTTTATTTTTTTACTCTTTGTTTTTTTCGGACGTCGTTTTTTTCCCATCCACTCGCCCTTTTCAAGCCGGATTGTTTCCATCCATCAGAAAAAATGTTTTTGGCTCCGTTTTTAAAACCCCACGTCCGTCTCTCCACACAGGTTGACATGAAACCATTTCACTTTATTTTTTAATTTTATTTTTAGTTTTTTAACATGATATTGTTTTGACCCCAACGGCATTTAAATGGCTTCTGTCATTTTTCAAGTTCACGTTTTTTATTTTCTCATCATTTCAATGCCCTGTACTGAGCCATTTACTGAGCACGGGGCTCGAACCTGAGTCCTGTGGAACCCACACACAACCGCCTGGCTGCGAAGCTCAACGTTGAAGCGTTGAAAAGTTTCTCCCTGTGCGAATCGCCTTTGTCTGACCGGACCAATCAGCATCCTGCTCAAATTAAAAACTCCGCCCACTACCGCCGCTCGCCACATGGGGCACCGATGCACATCCAAGTGTTGCTCCACCTACTGACAGCAAG
Source organism: Thamnaconus septentrionalis (assembly GCA_009823395.1). Taxonomy (NCBI): domain Eukaryota; kingdom Metazoa; phylum Chordata; class Actinopteri; order Tetraodontiformes; family Monacanthidae; genus Thamnaconus; species Thamnaconus septentrionalis. The sequence continues at coordinate 3,891,692 of CM020516.1, read as the reverse complement.
CCTGAAACTGCTGCCAAGGTGAAGAAACCTGATTGGCCCTACAGGTTTTCTAGGTTTTCTATTGGTTCTGGTTACAGACGGATCAGTCAACCCGCTCCAAACAGGATTTACGGATCTTCAGAATGTGATATTTGCCCACCAATGTTTACGTACAAAAGACCCAAAACAAGACATCAACAACACAGCTCCGCCTCCACTTCCTGGTTTGTACCAAACGAACGTGCGGCATCTTGAACTTTTGCACCATCCGCACCGTAGGACTGTTTCCATTCACGACTCTGCATTTCAAGACAGTCGACAAAATCTTTGTGTCGTAACCAACTGAAATCCAGCCGTATCCACCCAAACAGCAGACAACAGCGCTCGTGTGTTTTCCGTGGTGTGTGTTGCATATTTTAAGCGTATCTGTGCAGGCGTGCGTGTGTGTGAGTGTGTGTATTTGTGTGTGTGTGTGTGGCTGAAGGCTAAAAGGGCCCAGGCGTACTTAAAGGTTCATTACAGGTCCCAGGCTAATCCACGGTGATAGCTAAAGTGCTCTGTGTGGACCACAGGAGACTTTGTGTGCGTGTGTGTGTGTGTGTGTGTGTGTGTGTGTGTGAGAAAGAGAGTGTGTGAGTGTATTTTTTTGTATTTCAAAGAGGATGGACGGACAAACAGACAGACAGAGAGAGAGAGGGGGCATGCTACGCCGTGGCCACCACACATTATGCAGCATAAATGTTGTATTGTGCCACGACTCCCCGGTCGTTACATTGGCAAAGAACAATAGTGTTGCGGTGGTTGTGTGTGTGTGTGTGTGTGTGTGTGTTTTAACAACAACAAAAAAAGACAGGATGGACAAAGGCAAAGAAGAGAGGGGATGTGAGGAGGCAGCAGGGGGTCCTGAATCCTCAAACATCCATCTTGACAAGCTGAGCTGAAGCATTTCAGAGGTCAACCAATCAAATGTTTCGGAGGCGGGACCTGCCTCAATCCTATTGCAATAATTATTTATTTTTCAAAATTTCGTCGCAGAGTGCTCACGGCGACAACGAGCATGTTTGTTTTGTGTCCGACCATCAAACTGCAACTCCGGCGGACAACATTTTCCTCATCAATTCATATGTAATCAATTATAAATCATCAGAGTTAAAGGACTTTTATACTTAATATACTAATGTAAAGGAGTGTGAGAGTACACAGATATATGTGTGTGTGTGTGTGTGTTCACATGCTAGTGCTGCAGCACTGGTGGAGACCTATTTTAATTCTTAACTAGACGTCCATGATTTATTAATGGCTGTTTGAAATAACAATTACCGTGTCAGAGGGGATCAGGCCGAAGTCTTAATTGCGGCGGCGGCTAAAACGAGAACACACACTTAGTATGGAAGTCAGTCCGTCCAGCGGAAGGAAGGAAGGAAGGAAGGACGGAAGGAAGGAAGGATGGAAGGAGAAGAAGGAGAAGAAGAAACGCACAAACAGGCACGGCATCCCCAGCAGGCGCGGCCGCTCTGCGCCTGCCTGACTGTGCATTATACAGCGAGTAGCCGACGTAAATCTGAGCATGAATGTCAACGCTGCCCCGGCATCAACCTGTGTGACTAATATATGTGGCCATATGTGCATTATTCAGCGCGCACTTTCATCCGAGTGTGAGCGATACATCCGCCGCAGTCAGGCGGCAACGACGGCCTCCCGTGGCGCCACAAGCCCCCAGTTCTGAGGGAAGAGCGGCTCCTGGACGCTCTTCTGCTCATTTTCTGATTGTTTATTTTTCTGTTTTTTCTTAACGTAATGGTTAGTCATCCAAAAAAATGAAGAAAATTTTGTTTTGTTTTTTGACTTCTGTTTACATCCTCATGCAAAAAAAAAAAAAACCCTCCAGAGCAAAATTGAGTTAGAAGATTGAGGTATGACTGACTTGGCCTTCATGGAACCAATGAGAGGCAGGTGTGTCTCCGCCACAGGAGGGTTGGGGGCGGAGCCGGGCTGGCCACGCCCCCAACTCAAAATACAATTAGAGAAAAAAAAATCTAAAACAAACCCACAATCCCGACCCTCATTATTATCCTGAGTTCAATTTTCTTTTCTTGTCTGTAGAAGTTTGTTTAGTGTGTCGGGAGGAGAAAGGTTCTCCTCGGGAGTTTCCTGCTTGACTCTGCTGGATATAAAAAATGTTGATGATGTTAAAAAACAAATAAAAAAAAACCTGAAACAACACTGACAAAGCCTTTTTTCTTCATCTGTCCGTCTTAAATCCTCATTGTTGAACTAAAGATAATTATCTCGTGAGGCACCGACTGATATTAATTTCTGCCATCCTGACATTGTGTCACTCGTCCATCCTGAGGAGGTCGCAAGCAGGAAGCGGCGTGGACCAATCCTGAAGTCCCGTCCCTGAAAAAAAAGAAAGAGAAAAAAACTGCAGCAACTATAGAAGCTGCGGGAAAGTTGGTCGAGTGTTTTTTTCTCCTCCTCTTCTTCTTCTGCTTCTTTTCTGGAGCAGTCGGAGCTGCGCTGACTTCTAAATGACATCGCCGCTGACGTCTCGCAGGTTTCCTTATCTCCACTCCAGCGCTTCCTCACACACACACACACACACACACACACACACACACACACACACACACACACACACACACACACACACACACACTCAAACTCTACCCAGCCTCCTCCTCCTCCTCCTTCTCCCACCCTGCCCTCCTCCCCCCTCCCCTCTCTCCTCATACCCCTCCACCCCCCGTCTGTAATTCTGAAGGAATTCTCCATCCATCTAATTCCCCTCCTGGTTCTTTTATATTGAGGCTGGGCTCCGCTCATATTCCATGTCAAAGGCTTTCCGTTTTATTGAACATCAAATCCTCTGTGCCTCCGCCTGGCGCTCTCCCTCTCCTCTGCCTCGCACGCCCGGCGCCATGCATATTCAGGAGCCGGCGGCCGTGCCGCGAGGCCCCTGGCTTGTCCCGTCCCCCCCCCCGAAGCCCCCTCCTCGAATCCCCCACCACCCCCACCCCCACCACCTCCTCCGAAAATCCGCGATTGCGGGCATTAGCGTCGCAATAACACGACATGAATAGCCGGCGACGCTCTATATTTAGGTGTTAAGTCGAGCGTGCCGGAGCCAAGATTGAGGCCGGCTGGTTGGCTGGTTGGCTGGCTGGCTGGCTGGCTGGCTGGCTGGTGGAGGGATGGATGGATGGAGGGAGGGAGGGAGGGATGGAGGGATGGGTGGAGGTGCGCCGGGAGATGAGCACTTCCTCCTTTCTTGCGGATTTTTTATTCTTTATTTTAAAACAAAAAGAAAAGAAATCTACATTTTCCTTTTCTCCCTCTCTCTCTCTCTCTCTCTCTCTCTCTCTCTCTCACACTCGCTCACTCGCTCTCTCGCCTCCGGAGGCGACGCTTAGTGTCCAAAAAAAAAAAAAAAAGTTTGCAGCAAAGCAAAGCGCAGGGAGCTTTGCAGTCAGCGAGGAAGGAAGGAGCCCCACTGTGACACTTTGCATACTGATCCGGCTGCCGACTGACTGGTGGGGAGGATGGAGGAGGGGAGTGGGAGCGTGGGGGAGGTTGGAGGGTGGGGGGACTGGGGGGGGGGGTGAGGGAGGGAGAGGAGAGGAGCAGCAGAGGAAGAGAGGAAGACGAAGCTGTCGGCCCCTGATGTGCTTCCAGAAGAGGAGCCACAACTTGTTTGTGTGTTTGTGTGTTTGTGTGTTTGTTTTACTCACCTGTTCCAAACATCGACCCAATCTCAGCGTCGTCGCCGTCCTTTCAGTGGCGACACGGACAAATGGTGACAACAACATGACTTTGAATCTTTTTAGATCGATTCAGGAAGAAACCAACCAGGTTTCTTCACAGGTCAGATATTAATTGTTTATTTATTCATCTATTTATTTATCATGTATTTATTATTACAGTAGTTCAGCTCTTGTGTGAACCGCCATCCCGTCTTCCTGGCACCACTTCCTCCGTGATCCGAACCCGAGCTCAGCGGTGACCCGCTGCGTCCGGCCAGCGAATCCACCTCCACCTTTGTTTTAATGTCACGTGACTTTCTCAGCCAATCAGCATTGACTTCCTGTGTGTGTGAGAGCGCAGCAGCAGCAGCAGCAGCAGCTGCAAACGACAACCGAGTCCTGTTTTTAATCCAAATTAAAGAAAAAAAAAAACCTCCTCCTCCTCCTCCTCCTCACACAGTCGCACTTTCTCTCCTCTCACATCTTTGATGTGCTCGGAAATGAGAATTCCGTCTCGAAACTAACAAAAAAAAAAAACACATCTCACTTCTCACTCACCTCGGCCTGCGTGTGAAGAAAGCGAGGAGCCGCATCAGTCACTCACTCTTCATTATGTTAAAAAGAAAAAAGAAGGAAAAAAAAAGGTGGTGCCACAGCGGCGATGCCGCCCGACACGGGAAGAAATAACGAGGAAGAGGATGAAAGAGCGACAGAGAGCGGCGGCCTTTGAAAGGCGACACCCCCCCCCCCCCAACCACCTCCCCTCCTCCAGCTTTCTCTTTTCCACCCACTGTAGAATAAAGCTGCCAATTAAGCAAATAAATATATCAATTAAGTGGCATAATTGAGATTGTGTAGATATATGAAAAAATGGATTTCCCAGAGGTGGCGCCAGTAATGAGGTTCCGCAGAGGTGCTGAAGGTGCTCTCACGTCATCGCCGACACACACACGCACACATGCACGCACGCACGCACACACACACACACACACACACACACACACAGCCAAGGTGATGTTCCCTCACTGCCTCCCAGCTTGTTTACTTTGCGCCCGACTGCAAATTCTGCCACTTTAATCGTTTACTGGAGGTGGAAAAAAAGAAAGAGGAGCAGCACAGGAAAAGGACGGAAAGGAAAAAGACGCTCCCAGTCTCGGTCGCTGCCGCGGCAATGCGGACGCTCCTCCGCCGGGCGAAAGCGCCGCCGTAATCACACGCTAAAAGCCGCCTAATAAATATTCCTGACTGCGAGAGGATGCGGCCGCCGCCGACGTCCAAAGGTTGAGCCGCACGTCGGGTAATTAGTCCAGCCGCTGATGATCTGCAGAGAGAAACAACCGATCCGGCGCTGACCCCGCCCCCTAACCCTCGCCTGATCCCTGCTGCACACCTGGGCTCGCCGCAAAAAACCCCGACGCCCTCGCAGGGTTCAGAGGTCGGCGGCTCCGCGGTGGGCTGTGAGAGCGGCGGTGGCGAGCGGAGGCGCGGGAAGACGCCTCGGCGACGCAACCGCCCGCACCGCCCGCCCGCGACCTGCGAGGGCGCCGTTTTTCCGCAGCAATTACGACCAACGCGAGCGCAATCTTCGTTAACGACGTCCTCGCGCGGATATTTTCTCTCAGTTTCTCTCTCTCTCTCTTCAGAGCAATCAATGCAGCTTCTTCCTTAGCGGCAGGTCGGGTCAGGTCAGAGTGGGGGTGCGGGTGGTGTGAGTGAGCTGGGGGCGGGGCCCAGGGTGATGTCGGACTCATACACGGTTTCGAACGGACGGCGGCGTCTTTAAACAACTTCTTTCGCCGTGGGTCGGGACCCGGAGCGGCGGAGGAGACCCCCCCCCACCCTGGAGACTCCACCCCCAAGACCACCCCCCCTCCTCGAGGGAGACACCGCCTCAGAATGCCGAGAACCGGCCGCCCCGTTTGCCGAGTGCCGAGCCGGCAGTCATTAGGCCGCCGTCCCGGCGTCAAGACGGAATTTCTTTTTTTTTTTTTCTAAATTTGGTTCCCGGTGCGGAGGAAGTTTAACAACCCCGGCAACCATCAGCGCTGGATGGGAACCGATAATGAGGACAAGGTTGAGAGACGGCGCTCGGCAGGGAGAGGAAGGAAAATAAAAAAAGAAAAGAAGGGAGGGAGGGAGGAAGAAAGACGGGCCTTTGAGCGTGGAAATCTGGTAAAGTGCATCCGCATGCACACACCCGCACACACACACACACACACGCGCGCGCGCACGCACGCACACACACAAACCGCCTCCCACCCAACCAACACAACAAACACAAAAGAAGCACAGTGCTCCGTCTCTCTGAGGAGGGACTCGCAGTTCTGCATATTGGATGAAACACGAGCGGCAGGAGATCTATTTTCAGAGCAAAACACAAAGCAAAGAGTCGGTGGGAGGAGAGAGAGAGAGAGAGAGAGAGAGAGAGAGGAGAGAGAGAGAGAGAGAGAGAGAGAGAGAGAGAGAGAGAGAGAGAGAGAGAGAGAGAGAGAGAGAGAGAGAGAGAGAGAGAGAGAGAGAGAGAGAGAGAGAGAGAGAGAGAGAGAGAGAGAGAGAGAGAGAGAGAGAGAGAGGAGAGAGAGAGAGAGAGAGAGAGAGAGAGAGAGAGAGAGAGAGAGAGAGAGAGAGAGAGAGAGAGAGAGAGAGAGAGGGGAGAGAGAGAGAGAGAGCGAGAGAGAGAGAGAGAGAGAGAGAGAGAGAGAGAGAGAGAGAGAGAGAGAGAGAGAGAGAGAGAGAGAGAGAGAGAGAGAGAGAGAGAGAGAGAGAGGGAGAGAGGGAGAGAGAGAGAGAGAGAGAGAGAGAGAGAGAGAGAGAGAGAGAGAGAGAGAGGGGGAGGGAGAGAGAGAGAGAAGAGAGAGAGAGAGGGAGAGAGAGAGGAGGAGAGAGAGAAGAGAGAGAGAGAGAGAGAGAGAGAGAGAGAGAGAGAGAGAGAGAGAGAGAGAGAGAGAGAGAGAGAGAGAGAGAGAGAGAGGAGAGAGAGGAGAGAGAGAGAGAGAGAGAGGGAGAGAGAGAGAGAGAGAGAGAGAGAGAGAGAGAGAGAGGAAGAGAGGAAGAGAGAGAGAGAGGGGGAGGGAGAGAGAGAGAGAAGAGAAGAGAGAGAGAGAGGGAGAGAGAGAGGAAGAGAAAAAGACAGAGAGGCAAGATTAGAGGGATGATAGTCACCTCACGTGTGTCTGAGTGTGTGTGTGTGTGTGTGTGTGTGTGTGTGTGTGTGTGAGGTGGACATACGCACAGACATCAAATGTGTGATTTATGTTGATTTTAAGTTTAAAAATCCAGCAGCAAGACAGAAAGAGAGAAAAAAGCACCTGCGTTAAAACGCTGGTGTGCGTCGGAGTTTCCGATCTTTGGAATTGCGTTGAAAAGCCGCACAATTCCCACGACCAGCGGGAAATTCACGAGTCACTTGTGATTTTTATAAAACACAAGAAATTCTGCCGTGACTGCAGCGGACAATGTTCTGAGTCTGAGGAGGAAGAGGCGGAGCTACAGCCTGTCACAGGAACAGGAAGTCCGCTGCCGGCTTGTAAAGAGGTTCAGCGAGGACGCTGCCGTGTGATTGGTCGGTCTAATGATCACATTTCCTCATCGGAAGGTCGGCTTTAGTTTAGCTCCGCCCCACCACCACCACAGGTCATGGCCAATCACCAAACAGAAGGATCGGAGCTGGGATGTTGCTGTCGCTAACACAGCGCCCCCCACTGGCCAAGAACATGACTGCAAGGGCTTTAGTTTCGTTTCCATTGCAGTTTTTCGCAAAATAAAAGCAAAATTTATAAAATGTCGACAAAGTACAATTGCGATTTGCAGGTCTTTCAATTGAATGGATAAATATTCCTCCGTCCAAACAAAACGCGTCATTTTCATTTGAAGTCAACTGATCACGTGACCCCGTACATCATGTCCGCTGTGTAAAAGTGACTTGGACACGCGTGAAAAACCACCTCATGAGAGCGTCAAAACCTTTTAGCCATATTTGAGACATTTTTTGAAGTTTAGACCAGTTTTTATTGTAATATTTTGGTTTTGTGCAATTCCAGTAGTAATGGAAACCTAGCTTTTGTTGACCTGAAAGAGACGGAGAAAGTGAAATTTCAGGGGCAAAGTTGGGAGACGAGAGGAGGAAAGGAAGGACGTCCAAGCCGGAAAAAAGAGGAGGGAGGGAGAGGGGGGGCCAGGGCCACGGACGGCTCCTGTCGGCTCGCCGTCGCCGGGATGAATTAGTGTCTCCCGCTGACGGCGGCCAGGCACTTAATTCTGCAGGAGAAACCCTCTGATATGGATGTTAATAGTGTGTGGGAGTGAGAGATGGACACGCTGCCCCATAAATCATGAAAAGGCCAATTGGACGGCGCTCGCCGGCACGGCGCCGCGCCCGCTCAGCCATCCAGCGCCGTCGACCGGCCGCCGAGTGTCCTCCACTTGGCAGCCAGGGCGGCTGCCGCCGCCGCCGCCGCCTGCCAGGGCTGACCGGCAGCCCGGGCAGAGGGCCAGCCAGCTAAACGGCCGCCTGTTAGCATTTGGTCTGAATCTAATCAAACCGCCGGCTGCTGCTGCTGCTGCTGCTGCTGCTGCTGCTGGGAGAGGGGGGAGGGGCACAGTGTGGGCACTCAGGCCGCTTCTGGAGGCGCTTCACTGGCTGGATGGTCAGCGGCGGCGGTTGCGGTGCCAGGGTCGAGGTGTTCGGGACTCGGGCCAACACACCGCCGCTCCGCAGCAATTAGCCGAGGCTGCTAGCTGGATGGACTTTAGAGCCGGCGTGCAGAGGGGAGGGGCTGCTGGGGTTTGGGTGGGTTACTACCATGATGCATTGAGTGCCTGAAGTTCCTCACTGCCCCCCTGCTGTGGTGCCCTCATGGATGTATGAGAACTGGATACGTTAGTGCCTGGATTTTCCCAGTGGCCACCTGAGGTATTGCAAGAAAAAATGACTTGAGGTCAAAAAAGGATTTCTTTGTCAGCAATATAAAGAAATGCCTGTGAAACAGTCGACAAGACAGTTGGCATAACAGTCTGTAATAAATCTTTGTATTTTTTTTTTTTAATTTTTCATTTATGATGGCAAGAAAGAGTCATTTCTCGTTCTACTGCTCGTTCTGATTGGCTGGTACGTTGCTGATGCACCATGTGAGTTACAGAGGCATGATGGGAAGGCTCGAATGAGCCCCTATGAAAATGAATGTGACGTCATGTTGGCTCTGCTGCACCGTGAGGGGTCAAAATCCCCGCAAATAGATCCCACAATGCAACTCTCCTTCCGGCCTCCTTCGACGTTCCCAAACCTGCAGGAGCCGCCAGAGGAGGGACGGAAAGTCACGACAAAATGAAGCCGTCGGCCTCTTTTAGCGGTGAACTCAGAGACGAGCGGCGGGGGAAAAAAAACGAGGCCGAGGGGCCGAGAGACATGGAGCGGGTGAGAGAGGGAGTGAGAGAGAGAGAGAGAGAGAGAGAGAGAGAGAGAGAGAGAGAGAGAGAGCTCCACTCTACTGAGACAGAGCCAGTGACCCGTCTCTTTTTAGAGATCCCTGTACCCACACACACACACACACACACACACACACACACACACACACACACACACGCGCGGCGTGCACGTTAATCTGAACTGATTGCATGTCCACTTACATAAATTATGGAATGTCTGGGATGCATTATTTACCAGGTGGAATTAAAAAGGCATGCCAGGTTGTTGGATGCCGTCGCAAGCTCACGACACACACACACACACACACACATGCACACCCACACACACACACACAGTCATGGGAAATTCTGTGTCATAAACAGGGATAAATCTTCACAAACTGGTCCCTCACTGAAACTTTTCCTTGTTTGTCTTGTTGACAGTCGAGCCGATGGTCCACCAGGCTGAATTTAGCGGACTGAACCTTTCATGGAACCGTCGAGTCACTGTTGACCGCTTCGAGCTGCTGCTGCAGGAAAAACATCCCAGTCATGTCTCTAAAAAGCATTTTCGCTCCAGCCAGCTCCTTCTTCTTCTTCAGCCTCCATCCCTCCTTTCCTCTCTCCCTCCCTCCCTCCCCTCCACCCCTCCGCCCCCTCCTGTCCAGATGTCAGCATCCCGGCTGCTCCACTCCGCCGTCTCTCGTCTTCGCCACCGCTATCGATTCCTCATTGACCTCGAGGAGTCCGCCGCTCATCGCCACCACCACCAACTTCTCCAGTGTGAACAGGAAGTCATTGATTGGTCCGCCAACTCTCCCCCCCCTCCGCCTCCGCCTCCCACCACTGCAAACGATGCTTCCACCCGGACTGGGCTGCGACAGCAGAGGCAATTTTTGAATCAACTAAAAGATGTCATCGCACCTTTGATCCGCGACAATATTGCTTCAAACGGCCCAGAGAGTCTCTCAAAAAGTGGCAGACCAAGGAGTGGGAGGAGTTTAAAACCCAGAAAAAGAGGAAGAAGCAGCGGTTGAAGTTGCGGCTCTCGGTCAGTAGCTGCGTTTCCATGACCCCTGGAATTGCACAAAACCTAAATATGGCAATAAAATAAACTGCTAATGGAAACAGCTAAACTTGGACAAACCACTCAAATATGGCTAAAAGGTTTTGACGCTCTCAGGAGGTGGTTTTTCAGACGTATCCATATCGAGGTACATCGCAAAAGTGTCATGGAGACACTTTATACGCATTTACACGTCAGCGGACGCGACGTACGAGGTCACGTGACCAGTTCACTCTAAGTGAAAACGGCACGTTATGATTCGACGGAGGATGAGGTGGAATATTTTTTTTTACAAGTCATCAAAGACAAAAATAGAAAAACCATCCTGGATAGCAAACAAACAAAAGCACTGTAATTACTGTAATTCTCGTAAATCTCGTGGGGCAAGATTTTACGAGAATTACGGTTTATGCGCTTCACACCATTCAATGGAAACACCTGCAAATCACAAAACTTTTGGTCGAAATTTTGGAAATATCGCTTTTGTTTTGCGAAAAAATGTCATGGAAATGCAGCTAATGGCACTGCAGGGAGGAGAAATTAGCATGAAAGTGGGCGGAGCTTCTCCATGAAGTTGCTGCTCTTTTACTTCCTGATGCTTTCACTCACTTCAAGGCCTTATGAAACGCAGCATATTCAGCATGTGGGTCTACACACACACACACACACACACACACACACACACACACACACACACACACATTTGACTTATTTTGAGCCTCTCTGTCAGGATGCGCACCGGAGCCTGTTGTCGGGTTCCGGCATTAAAGGGACGCCGCGCCAACTTAATGAAAGTCTAATCAGAGTAACTTCCACCGCCGCCGCCGCTGCTGCTGCTCCTCTCCACGCTTCCTCCGGCGAGATCAAAGCGGCCGTCGACAGCATTTAAGGAATCGGCCCGACGCAAACAATAAACAAAGAATGAGACGGAGAGGAAAATGTAATGAAACGGCCGCGCGGCAAACAAATAAAATAATAAGGGGAAGGAGGGGGGAGTGGAGGGGAGGAGGCGGGGGGAGGAAGAAAGGAAACCTACAGCGGAGAGGAGGGACGGGACAATCCACCGGGGACACGTCCCCTTTATTGTCTCTGGTCTCCTTTCATCTGCCGTATTTTTGTTTGTTTTGTTTATTTCTCCGTTTGAGAGATTTGGTTCTTCTTGTGTGTCGAACAAAGGGAGGGGGGCAGCCTTCCAGGGGGTTGACTTACTGAGTGTGTGTGTGTGTGTGTGTGTGTGTGTGTGTGTGCACGCACGTCCTTGTTTGTGTAATTACAGTCCCGCCGAGGAGGCAGGCTGACTTCTAATTGGCTCGACAATGGGAGTAAATTTGGACGATTCCTTTATTGTTGTTGTTATAACCGCGTTTGTTTTTTCCACTAAACTTCCTTGCGAGGGTCGTGAGGCGGCTCGGTCCATTACTGAATTTTTACCCTTTTGGCTCCGAAACAACGAGGGAAGCGTTTGAAATCATCCCGCCGACAAAAATAAATGAAACACCAATTCAGGAACAAACAGCTTTAAACAGACATTCTTTTTCTTTTCTTTTTTTTTTTTTTTTGGTTTTGTTTCTTTTGTTTTGCTTTGTTTTTTTCTTTAATGGAGACTTAACACGGAGTCCCGTTGAAAATATGCAAAAACACAGCACATCATTCGAGCAATATGGAATATATGGCAGGTCCATTTAAATGTTGCACACTTAAACCCTACGTTTATATGATTTTACCTAATAAAAGAAATTTATAGGATTTAATCAAGTGCGCATAATTAGCTGGAATTAACATCCATATCCAATAATTCCAAAAACCTGTGGACGCTGCAATCAGGAGCCTCCTCATGTTATTTCTAAGACAAACCTCGTGCATACAGACGTCAGCATGCATTGTGAATAACAAAATCACAAATAGCGCTGGCAATTATTATTACGATAATAGAAATTTTTGACATTTTGGATGAATTGTAATAGTTTATTAAAGGCGTTTCTTGTGCTGAAAATGCTTCATAATCAGTCAGCCTTTTTGATTTCACACTTTCCCGGTGGAACGGCCAGTACAGGTGCAAGGGAAGTGTGCAGGAATGATGTGTGTGTGTGTGTGTGTGTGTGTGTGTGTGTGTGTATAGCACTCCGGCGGTCTGGCCTCTCGCGGACAATAAAACCTCGGCGTTACAGCGGCAACAATATCCTCCCACCGGATAAAATCCAGGTCAATTAAGTCGTCTTACCTCCGTGTTGATACTCAGTCAGCCGCAAACGTCCCCCCTTGTTTAAAACGCGGTCGGGTCTTCTTCTTTTTTTCCCTCTCTCTCTCTCTCTCTCTCTCTCTCTCTCTCCTCCTCAGTCGGTATTTACGAGGGGTCTAAACGGCCGCCGCCCGCCCATTAAAGCGCCTTATTTGAACCAGATAATGTGATTAGGATAAGATCAATTAACGGCCGGCGCTAACGGCGGCGGCGGGCCCATTGTCGTTCTGATGACATTTGCGTTTGGTCGGCTAATGTGCGTCCTATGGTGATAATTAAGATGGGGGAGTGTGGGGGGGCTTCACAGGCGTCTGATCGGGAGGAGGAGGGAGGCATTAAACTCGGACCTCTCCGCCGATTAGCATCTCCGCTACCGCTTGCTCACCGCCGCCGCTGCCGCCGGCTTTTTTTTTGAGCGGCGCCTTTTGAAGGAGCCCAAATTGATTCAGCGTCCTGCCGCCGCCGCCGCGCTTGACAATAATTTCTTGATGTCTCAATGTGTGCAGTGTTTACAGAGCGTTCGCCGGCAGGGCCTTCAGCGACGACGCGCTATTGCTAGCATACGGCCCCGAAGTGGAGGAGGGTCGAGCTATAAAAAAAAAAAAAAAAAGTGCAGCGTCAGAGAGGCACAACTGCACGATTATTACTGCTTCTGAAATAATAACAATAAAATAACGGCGGTGTTATTTTATTGCGTGGATGCACTTAAACTGGTTTCAGGGATGCGTCCCGCCCACCAGGTGTGCGACCTGGTACCCGTTGTTTCTAGACGAAGCAATCGAGAAAAATCCAGTGAGACTCGAGACGTGAAGACATTTGCAATTCCAAAGTTTGGCTCAGCGTTCCCGGCGTTCCAGACCCGACTGTTCGATCCAGAGCCTCACGGTTTCACATCCTATTTATTACACCGCTGTCAATACAAAGGTGAGGGATGAGGAGCGGTGTGCACAGGCGTGTTGCGTCAGGACTTGTGACGACGGAAACTGGGGAACAAACTGAGACAGCGTGGGCAGTTTTATCGAAAGAGGATGAAGAGGAAGTAAAAAAAAAAAAAAAAGGTGACCTCGGTTCCTGAGCCCCGACTTCAGTTTGTAAGTTCTTTAATCTTTAGTTTTTATGATATTACGATACCAGTGGAGCTTAAATTGTTAATCATTTCAAAACAAACAAGCAAACAACCTCTTAAGACCTCCAGGACAGAAGGACACTTAGCCCGCTGTTTACAACCTCCTATTTTGCTTTGATTTTGACCTTAACGTTTGTTATTTTTGTTGTTGTTGTTGTTGTTGTTGTCCACCTTCATTAAAATATCTTCCACACACTCATCTTGATTTTTTTTTTTCTCTCCCTCTGGGCGTTTTTTTTTTCTTTATTTTTTTGGCGAGAGAAAGTAAACGACGAGAAAAAAGGAACGTTTGATTGACAACCTCCGGCTGCAATTAGCGTGTTCACTCATAGCATCTGTGCATCGGCGCCTTATGCGACGTGTTTGTCTGTGTGTGTGTGTGTGTGTGTGTGTGTGTGTGTGTGTGTGTGTGTGTGTGTGTGTGTGTGTGTGCGCGCACTAATATTTTTCGGGTGATGATTGGTGAGTGCAGTGATCCGCTAACTGCGATCCGGGCGGTTCTGATTCCGACACGCAGGGACGACTGCAGCCTCGGTGCGAGGCGTCGCTGCCAGATGGCATCATGTACAGCAGGCAGCCCTGCCACTTATAGACACACACACACACACACACACACACACACACACACAGCAGCGGCCGTCTGAAGGAATGGTGGCGAGTCTGTCAAGCTGCCAATTCCACATCACGGCAGGAAAACTGGTGTAAAATTAATTCCTCTCTTTGTCGATTTGAAGGCCGTTTGGACGTGGTGCGACGCTGATGGACGCTCCTGGATCATGTTTTACACAAAGGAACATGACATCAATACACAATGCTAATTGTTGTTGTTGTCATGCGGCTCAATAAACAGCAGCTGCGAGAGAACTTATAAAAGATGATGATGATGATGATGATGATGATGATAAAACGTCAGTGCTTGGTCTGGTTGTCGGTCCGTCCAGGTGACGACAAGTTCAGTAAATCTCACTTTCAACCGTGTCAACGTTGTAGCGTTGTAAAATGTTTTTTCAATATTCATGTTGAAATTAAAAGAGAAAAAACACAAGACAGAGGAACAGAAAACACACAAAACATACCTACAAAACATTTATGACATTTGTGCCTTTTTTTTTTTTTTTTTATTTTATTGCTTCTTTTATTCTGTTGTCCCCGCCCCCTGCTGCCAGAAAACACTTTTCAACTTTGGTCAGCGACTATGCGGCCGACTTCTGGGAGGGAGCAGTGTTGGTGGTGATAGTGGTGTTGGTGGTGCTCATGGCGGTGGTGGTGGTACTGGTGGTACTGGTGGTACTGGTGGTGCTGATGATGCTAGTGGTGCTGGCGCTGGTGTTATCAGCGGCTGCGTCAGAGGAAGGTTAAAAGGACCGAGAAAGAGAAGAAAAAAAAATCATGCAAATCCGCCGGCGCTCCCTCGTGTTCGTCCCTTTAACTGGGAATCACAGCCGAGCACAGATCATACATATGTACAGGATTCCTCCTCCTCCTCCTTCTCCTACTCCTCCCAATCCTCCCCCTCTCCCCCCTCCTCCTCGCTCCCTGATGCGCGCACAAGGTCCGCGGCTGCAAATGAAGTCAAACCCCCCCTGATATAAATCTCATCAAGGTTCAATCAATTTTCTCTTCCTTTCGCCTGCAGCGCTTTATCAAAAGGGTTCTTCATCAGACTTTTCTTTCCCCTCTGTTCTCCACCCCCCCCCCCCTCTCACCTCCTCCACCTCCTCTCCATTCTGAGACAGGAGGGATTGAGGGACGGCCGTTGTGGGTTGGAAGTTGTAGGTGGATGTAAGTCAGCTGGGGAGGGGTAGGGGGGGCGAGGTGGGGGTGGGGGTGGGGGTGGGGGGTGCAGAGGGTGAGGGGGGTGGGGGTCATCAATGTGGTGGCACCCACACGGAGTCAGAGGTGTCGTGACTCAACTGCCGTCTGGGAAAAACTCTCTCTCTTCCTCCCTGACTCTGCAGGGCGAGGGAGGGGGGGTGGGAGGTGGGAGGAGCCAGCCTGCAGTGTCGAAGGTCACGTCTCTCCCGGTCATGACCTCCAGCGTGAGCGCCGCCTCTCTCGCCCTCCGGCGGCCCCTGACCGCGGCAACCCGGCCGCCGCCGTGGGAGCCGGCGGTTAAACGTTCCGGGTCGGCGTTCCCGACCCGGCCGACACCTCCGACCCGGCAGCTGACGGCCGGAGTTTATAAGCCGGCCCCTCGCCCTGATGGATGACCACGGCGGTCCGCTTGCCTCGCCTCGCCGGCACGGCCTTTTCGCCACACGCCGAGCTCACGCAGGAGGAAACAGCTTCACGTTGGTGTTGAGCGGAAGCAATCACTGGAATTTAAAAAACAAAAACAAATTCAATCAGCTGAATCTGGTGTTTAGAGTCACGGTAAAGCTTTTCCATTTAAACTCTTGCGGTCTTTTCTGTTTATCATCAACCAGTCCATCCAGACCTCTGGTTCCAACCAGCACGGTCGGTTCTTCTGCTGATCTTCCTCCCAGTTCCAGGTTTTTCTTTCCTACAGAGCGACTGTGAGTGCCGATCAATGAAAAGCAGCGTTGGGACATCTTACAAATGACAGAAGTCTTTTGTCAAGGTCTTATTTATGAGTCCCGTGTGGTGAGCAATATGAACAACAACTTCCATGCTTCTTCCACGGCTCACCAGCTACATCCATGGCTGTGAACTTGTTCTCTTAGTTCTTGAAAAAAAAAAACAAAACTAAATAAAACAAGAAGATAAAACTTAATTTGGATCCTAACGTGTTGAAAAGTTTCCCTCAGGGACGATTGGAGACGTGGCAGTTGTATCAGCACCTTGGACAGCTCCCTCCATCAAAGCCGGGGACGTCACAACCTTTTCACCGTCTTTGAATGGACTCTGTATCTGACGGTATGTTATTGTGACATATTTGTCTAAAAGTGCTGACCTTTAGACCTGGCAATCATCCTCAAGGTCGCTGCGACTGAAAGGTCGAGGCCTGGACTTTGGAGCTTGGATGTGAAGGGCTCTTCAGCTTTTGATGTGATGGTTTGAAGATTTTGAATGGTCTCAGCTGCCTGTGCTGTTGTCGAGGTCACTCCATTCAGAAGGGGACAGGGCCGGTCCAAAGGTGGCACCATTGAGCCGGTACCACAGACTCCGGGCGCCACTTCATTCATCAGCGGCTAAATTTATTTCTGTAGTTCCAGACTGTGATGTGACTACAGACGCTGTTCAGTCTGATCTCCACGTCCCCTTCAGACCTTTGTTCCCATTCAGCTATTTAACTTGACCTTAACAATGGTTGGTTACACAGTTGACGTAGGAGTCCTTGTCCAAATTGTCCGACGGACATTCTGAATTACTGGCCAAATTTCACTGGGTAAAATCTCTCCTGGAAAGCTCCGAAAAGCTCCTGGATGGACGTGTTGAACTCTCCCATCTCCTCTCTGAAGAACAACATTGGCTTAATTCAGCCATCACCAGGACGGTAGGGTAGGACAGCATGTAGTGGATTCCATTGTTTCCTTTGAATTTTACACGCATATTCGCCTCATGCTAGGTGCGTACAGGAAAAATTCGCATTTTCACGTCATTTATTCGCGTCGCTTCGCCTATCGCCCTCTGCGTATGGGCCTTAACCCTGCGGGGTGGCGGCCAACAGTGTAACAACTGGGTGGATCCGACACGGAGGCCCGGCCTGGATGTTTGTTTTATTTGACAACTGGCGAGCTTCACTTCCTGTGCACGCGAGCCGACTGACGGCTGTTTTTTTTTGTTGTTTTCTTCTCATCCATTGAAGCTGCTGCTGCTGCTGCTGCTGCTGCTGCTCTCAAACACTCACTGACCCTC
This sequence comes from Thamnaconus septentrionalis, assembly GCA_009823395.1. Classification (NCBI taxonomy): domain Eukaryota; kingdom Metazoa; phylum Chordata; class Actinopteri; order Tetraodontiformes; family Monacanthidae; genus Thamnaconus; species Thamnaconus septentrionalis. Next base: position 3,874,317 of record CM020516.1, on the reverse strand, counting down.
CAACTCTCTCCTTCTCCCTCACACACACACACACACACACATACTTCAGAGCCTCCTCCACTCTGCCACTCGTCCTAATAATGCCAGAAGTGTTGTGGCAACTGGGCTTTAAGCTACAAATTGACTGCTAGCCGCGGGTGGGCTGGTGTGGCCGCTCGTTGGCGTTCCTTCTCCCTCACCCCCAACCCCCCACCGCCGCTCGCTGTCCGTTCGGCCCGGAGGAGGAGGCGGTTAGACAGATATATGGCCACTTAATTGGCCCATGATGGCAGCGTGGCGGAGTGGTGATCGCCGGCGGAGTGCTAGACACCAGGATGATTAGGGGGGCCTCTGTGTGTGTGTGTGTGACTGTGTGTGTGTGTGTGTGAATGTGTCCATGTGTGAGTGTGTGTACAGAGGCTATCGGCTCTTTTTTGTGTATATGCGAGCATTTTCCATATATATATAAATATATATTTTTATATGGGTGTATTTGTGTGTGTGTGTGTGTGTGTGTGTGTGTGCAGGACTGCTGCTCAGCCCAGCAGGACAGCACCGGGCCCGGACTTATTAGGAGCTCGTCTCAAGCTGTCAAGCCACACAAAAGGCATCAAACGATTAAAAAGAAAGAAAAGGAAGGGAAAAAAAAGCCAACAGCCGCAAACATATTCAGCACAATGCTGCGAGTCCTCCTGCGCTGTGTGTCAGGTGTGTGTGTGTGTGTGTGAGCATTTTGATGGAGGCCTATTTTCCCTCGGAGTCCACTCTTCCTCTAAGTGGGGAAATCAATGCAAATAAGGGAAGCGGGCGAGCGCTAGCTGCTGGAAGGAGAGCGGGAAGAATGAGGAGGGGGAGAGGAGGGTGGGGAGAATGAGGGGAGGAAGAAAAGAAAAAAAAGAAAAAGGAAAAACAAGGCTGAGTGAAATAAATAAATAAGAGCAAAACAAACACGGATTTAGGAGGAGGGAGGGAGGGAGAGAGAGAGAGGGAGAGAGAGAGGGGTGAGGATGCCCATTAAGGTGGGAAATTGGAGCCCCCCACTCCCCCCCTTCCCCTCCCCTCTGCAGTTAAGGCGTTCGGCGGGCGCCCATATTTCCCTGATGGTGCTGAGATCCACTCCGGCTCCGGCTGATCCAGATGAGACCGGCGGAGAATTAAAATGCCATATGTTCAGGAGGACGGCGCCGCCTCACAAATCAAACGCTCCTGTAATTTCTCTCAATACAGGGAGGGACGGAGAGAGAGAGAGAGAGAGAGAGAGAGAGAGAGAGAGAGAGAGCGCCTGGTGTCAGGGGCCTCTCTCGCTCCATCTCTCTCCCTCCTTCCTTGTTTATCCGCAGCCTCTTTGTGTCACGTTGATATGGGATTTTTTTTTTTTGTTGGTGTTTTTCACTCCACCTCCCACCCTCTCCCCAAAGAAGAAGAAGAAGAAGAAGAAGAAGAAGAAGAAGAAGAAATCCCTCCACCTCCTTCCTGATGTGGACTCGTGAAGGTTGTCAAAATGACGCACAATCACAAAAGCAACGGCACCGAACGCGACGTCGTTACTCCTCCGTCCTCCGATAAACACGCTTTCCTTTCTTTCTTTCTCTCCCTCTTTTTCAGAAAAAAAACTGATACAAATACAATTCAGCATCTTGGAAATAAAATCACACTTTTTTTTTTTTTTTGTTTCATGCTTCAAGTTGCCAAAGTTGGTCCGCTTAGAAATGTTTCATTTGGACCAACCGATCGCCGTGCTGCTGCTGAGGAGGAGGAGGAGAAAGAGGCGGAGCATCATGACGTAGGGTTTTTTTTTTTTTTTTTTTTTTTTTTTTCTGGAGGTCTTTGAAGGCATCTCGAGAAACAACCGACCCTGAACACAACCTTCCCGCAGACGGTCGGAACACTTTCCAAAAGTCTCCAAACTGCTGCCCTTCCACTTCGCACACACACACACACACACACACACCTCTTCCAATAACATCTCTATCACTATCTTTTCTCTCTTTCGTTCCCACCTCGGCCTCAGCCGTCCCCCCGGCGGCCCGGCTCGCACCAATAATTGTGTGTTTTCAACCTCTGCTGCCTTCGGCTAATTTAACCACAGATTGAAATGGAATGCCCCTCCGCAGCACCTCCCTCACCCTTTCCACCACGCACACACGCGCACACACACACACACACACACACACACACAGAGAGACACACACACACACAGAGCGCTGGTGGAGGCAATCAGCGGGCTGAATGGAGTGTGTTTCCGCGGCTGATTCCAAAGCTAATAGTCATTGTTTGAAGTGACACCGCCGCCCTGGCATTTGCTTAACCTTCTGTCTTATGCACGAGGCAGAGTCAACGTGGAATCCCGGCTTAATTAATATCTTCTGCCGCCTCCTCCTCCTCCTCCTCCTCCTCCTCCTCCGTCGCCTCCCTTTCCAAGCTGCTGGAGAGCAGAGACGAGAGCTCGTCTGGTGGCACCGTGGAGCAGCCGGAGGGAGCGAGAGTGACCCTGCAAACAGAAACCACAGGGGGAAAAAATTGTATTTCTTATATATATATGTCTATATATATATATATATATATATATATATATATATATATATATGCTTATATAGTGTCATATGATCATGAGGAGGATTGAAATAGGACATTGTGAGTAAAATAATTGTGCATTTTCCTGGGTTAAAAGTATTTTTAATCATTCAATTATTTAACGACTATTTGAAAAAATATTTTCACACCTAATTTGTACAAATATTTTAGACAGAAACAGCGAACTGACAGAATTTTTACTTTTATTTTTATTAATAATAATCCCACCTACATTTCATAGAACACACAGCAATAAATTGATGAGCAGTAGCTGCGTAAAAAAAAAAACAACCTCCTGACTTCAGTGCCATATTTTAGCGCTCACGTCATATAAAATATGATGTGAATTATCAGAGTGAATGCAGCCAGTTGCGCGAGGCTCCTCCTCACTGAGACTCGACGTGAACATGAAGCGACCCGACACGTCTTTTCATTTTCCGTGTCGGCGAAACGTCTCGTTGTCGACAGCGGAAACATCGGTTCAGGAGACGGAGACGTCGAGTTAGCGACACTCAACCTTTTAAAAAAAGGAACAGAAAGAAATTTCATGAAATAAATTGAAGAATGTAGTCGAGTCGAGTTGACTCAGGAAACTCCTGCAGCCGAGTTTTGTTGCACATTGTCAGAAAAAGATCTCTGGTCCATGTTTCAAGGTCAGGAGTAACTTCTAAAATACTTGTAAATATATTTCGTCTTCAATACTATAAAAAGAAATAAAGTTCCTGCATAGAAAACACAAAAAGTGGTGTATGTTGATGACGCTGTGAAATTTCGTTTTGAAATTCAGCTAAACTAGGTTCTTTAACCCTGCTTTCACATCTTGATGTGGACGCCGATGATGTCATAGTGTGTGCGTGTGTGTGTGTGTGTGTGTGTATGTGTGCGTGTGTCGTCAATGCCTGCAGAGTGAAAATATTCATCTTCTCACTGTGCAGAGCGAGAGCACCAGGTGGCGCCGGCTAAACAGAATTATAAACACAAACTTGTTTAAAATTCTCCCGTTTCTTTGCCTTCTTTTCCCCGACTCCTCGGGATGTAAACAAAACCTCGACAGCTCCTCCTCTTCCTCCTCTTCCTCTTCTCTGTCTCCTCCTCCACCTCCTCTCTCCTAATTTGCCGGCGTCCCTCCTCCTCCTCCTCCCCCTCCTCCTCTGTCTCCTTTTATTTCAGGCCTCCTGTGATGTTTTATGGATGCTCCGTCAGACCAAAGAGCAAAAGTAATCTGCTCTGCGAGGCGGCGAGAGCGGTGACAATGTGACTAATCAAAGAGAGACGAGCCGCCGACTTCAAACTGCATCGCAAACGCCGCCGCCGCCGCCGATGCATTATTTGTTTCTCCTTCGCGTCGCAGCTAAATTAGCTAATTCGCCGCTGCAAGTTCTTTTTTTTGCGACGAGATACGATGCCGGCGCTGTTGGTAGGGTGGGGCCTGTGAGTGTGTATGTAGTGGTGTGTGTGTGTGTGTGTGTGTGTGAAAATTGTTATAAAAAAAATTTTCCTATTGCAAACACTTGACCGGTAGCGTTGCAACAACGCCGAAAGCCGAAGGGTCGATACATGATCGCTGTGTAACAGCATGTTTAGAAAGCAGGAGGCAGTGTCACATATTTACAGTATATAGCATCTCTAGGTGAGTTTCCATTGTGGAAACTGGCAGCAATTCAGATGAAAAAATATATATATATATATATATATATACATATATATATATATATATATATATATATATATATATATATATATATATATATATATTTATAGATTTTTGATTCTTTTTAAAATTTCGATTAAATTTTCCCAAATTTGTGTCAAACTTTTTGCACGTCCCAGCGGAGGAGGCTGGTCAGTGGAGAGCAGGTGCAGCTCAACCATCGAAACAAATAAATGAAATGAGTCAAATAAAAACAATTTGTTTGACTGCAATGTAGCATTAGCTTGGCAACGACAACAATGACCGGCCTCTGATGGAGAAACACCTTCAGTGTATTCACTCTGGAAGCAGGAGTCCACGGCTCCAAGGTTCCTCCTGGATCTGGTCCCAATCCAGTGGCCTTTGTTTCCATCAGCTGGCATGAATGGAATGGAAGGATGGAAGGGCCACCGCTTCCAGAAAACTTCTGGAGGAAAAAAATCTCTGAAATTCCAATCGGGAAAAAATCTTGAGAAATACACACAGTGTATGTGTGTGTGTGTGTGTGGGTGGTCACATTTCCAGCGTCTCACAGTGCGACGGACGGCAGCTGATACAATGTTGCCTCCAGGTGTCACGTTCAAAACGCTCCTGCAGGAATCATTGGCCTCCTGTTTGGGGAGAAAGTTTGTGAAGGAAACAGGAGTTCTTAGAAGTCGGATCATGCATATATATATATATATATATATATATATATATATATATATATATATATATATATATATATATATATATATATATAATTTAGTCTTTTCTTTCATTTTAATGACTATTGACATGACATAACTCAAACACGTTTTATATTTAATTTCTTCAAAATAGCACCTTTCATAAAAAGCATATTAAGTTTTTTAACACGTTTTTCTTTGCTGCATAATTACATTTATATTGCTCATATATTTGACGTCTTCTGGATCTATCTGGAGTATAGAAAGTTGTAAAGAAAAAAAAAATCACGAGAAGGTCTGTATATATTCACATATTTGTGTGTGTGTGTGTGTGTGTGTGTGTGTGTGTTTTGTGTTTACATTTCAAGAATATTCCGCATTGATTGCAATTCGTGTAAACTACAACAACTCCCTATTTCACCGGAGAAAGTCGTACTTTTACAGGTCACATGACCCCTGCCTGGTCCACTGACTGGTCATCGGTCACATGACTCTCAGCTCTGCCGTGCATTGAGCTGCAGAGCGCCGCCTCTGCTCAGCGCTGCCTTGACCATGGCAGTGTGTGTGTGTGTCTGTGTGTGTGTGTGTGTGTGTGCGCGCTGCTCCTCCCTGTGTTGGTATCTAAATTAAATTGTCTTTATCTCCTCCAGGAAAAAAAAAGAAGGGGGGTAGAGGGGGGAGAGTGAGGGTTGGGGGAAGGGGTGGGGGGGTGGGAGGGAAGTGAAAATTAATTTGTTAGATCAAAAAAATATTTAATTTTGCTGCACATCAAACAAACTTTGTCTTCAGACGCACTGAGGCGAGGCCCAGCCCTCCTCCTCCTCCTCCTCCTCCTCCTTCTACTCCTCTCCTCTTCTTCATCTTTCTGCCGAACCCCCCGCCCCAAACACACACACGGACGGACTTCTTTTCTTCTTCTTCTTCTTTAATTAAAAAAAAAGGCATTCTATTATTACGGCAGATGAAAAGGAAACATCTATTCAAACAGTACAGTCGTACCGGACCACCACTAATCTTGCCGTAATTATTTTTTAATTGAATCTTTTGAGCACAAAAGCCCCCGAGCAGATGCTCGCCTCGCTGGCGGCGGCGCCACGTTCACGGGCGCGACGGCTGGCGCCACCAGCGGCGTTTACGGCCGGGGTGGGACGGCAGAGTGGGGGGGGGACGAAGAGGTAAAGAGGAGTTTTTGTAACTCTGCTGAGACGGAGCTTCTAGTGTTGCCGGGCTCGTCACATCTGCACACGCACACACACACACACACGTCTATGCTAATCTCTGACAGGTCAAGCAGGCTTGACTCTGCGCGGCGCCTTCTTACCTCCAATCCCAACTTCTCCAGCATCTGCAGAGCGGCGATTACAAGCACATAATGATCAGTCTTCAGGGAGCCGAGGGGAGGTGGTGGGGGAGAGGTGGGGAGGGACTCCGCCACCACCTCCCACTGCGCCCCCCCCTCTCGCCGCCGTCCCACCCTTTTAAAAAGAGGGATGAACCCCAGCAAGCAAAAAAAAAAAAAAAAAAAAAAAAAAACTTTCAGCGAGAAAAGACCTTTAAAAACACCTTATTACCAGCCAGGCACTCACCTCCCCCCTCCCCCACCCAGCCCGTCTCGCTGACATGTGATCCGCCCGGGCCGTCTGAGAGGGATCCCGGATGATGTGCGGTGTAAAAGTTCTGGGCGTGAGGCGCCTCAGAAGTGCTTAGAGAGGGGAGGCGGGGGGTGGTGGTGGTGGGGGTGGGGGGGGCAGTGATGCAAAGAGGGGCTTAAGGAGCGCGCTCAGTGAGAGAGACGTCTTCAGCGCCGCCGCCGCCGCATAGTGGCTCTTAATCATGTCGAGTACCCGTCAGAGCTCGCCAAAGCCGGCTAAATCACATTACTCACACCTCCTGTGTGTGTGTGTGTGTGTGTGTGTGTGTGTGAGGGTGCAAACACGCTTTAATGTATGTACGTGTGAGTGTGTGTGCGTGACCAGGAGGGAGGGGCAGGAGGACGGTGAGTGTGTGCGCGAGGTGTCATCGGCCCGAAGAGCGGAAGAACATCCGTCATCCATCATTACAGCAAACAACAGCAAAATAACAAAAAAAACACCACCACCACTTTTAAAGCTCCGCCCACCGAGTTTCCGTACGTGTTCACACTCCGAGCCACCAGGTGGCAGCGGCGCAAGATCATAAAGGATGGGCGAAGGAGAGGAGGAGGCTCGGGCAAGCGACAGGTTAGCGGATTTTGTTTATTTACATTTATTTGTTAATCTGCCCTTCAGTTCCTTCGTGAAATAAATATAATTGGGATTTGAAAAAAATGAAATATTCAAGGTTGCAAAAAAGAAACAAAAATATTCAACAAAACACAAAAAAATGTCATAAGGTCAAATTGTCGTTCCTTGTAATATTTTGTCGTTGGGCTTAAAACGTGATTGCGCTTTTCAAACACACACAGCTGCAGAGGTAGTTTCATCAGGAATTTATTCATAATTTCTCAAAAGTGTATTTTTCAAATATTTTAGGCTGTTTTTCTGTCTTTTTTCATACGATTTTCAAATGATGTGTCGATGTCCAAAAATCGGTTCAGTCTATAGCAATGTCTTCTAAAACATAATTTAATTTCTCGTTTTGGGTTCTAAATGAGTTCATCATTTATTATTATTATTATTATTATTATTATTATTATTATTATCTGATAAACAACATAAGCAGACTCATTTAAAAGCACACATAGACTTAATTCACATCTGCAGTTCTGACCGCAGTCACATGATGATCTGAACACCGACGTAACGAGCTTATGACATCACTTCCTGTAGAAAATAAAATCAAATAAAAAAGGAAATGTCACATGATGCGGTTGGAGCTGACGGCTCAGAGTTCCAGATGAAGAGATGAAGGAGGACGATGGCAGTGAGCGACGGAGGGGAGGAGGAGGAGGAGGAGGAGGAGGAGGAGGAGGAGGAGAAAGGTGGGCTGAGTGGAGAGAGCGATGGCTCGGCCGCCGGTCGGGAGGCTGAGAGATCAACACGGCCATAAATAACCTCTGGAGACGTCACCTGTCGCCCCGCCGCCAGCGACGGCTCGTCAGGAGGACGAATGGCTCGCAGCCGCCACCGCCGCCGTGCCCACGACTCAGGGCAGCCATGCTGGCACACACACACACACACACACACACTGCAGGCATAAGGTTCCTCCTTTTAATGTCTTTGTACGACAACATCCTCCCCTCACACACACACACAGACACACACACACACACAGACAGTGACACACTGAGACAGTGAAACGTGCATCTTGTTAAGCACCAAAAAAAGAAAAAAAGGTGAAAAAAACAATAGAACAGAGAGAGGAAGGGATGCGCGCTCGCGCACACACACACACACACACACACACACACACACACACACACACACACACACTCTCAATCCCTCCGTCCCTCCGTCTCTGTGGACTCCAGGTGTGCAGCGCTGGAATTCATCCCCCCGCCAGTGTTTCCTCTCATTTTCCTGGTTGGAAACACAATATTTACCCAGAGTTCAATGGGCTGCAGCGCCGCGTCCCACTAACACAGCGGAGGGGACAGTGGAGTGAGAGTGAGTGTGTGTGTGTGTGTGTGTGTGTGTGTGTGTGTTTGGAAGTGCAAACGGCTGCAGAGATTCTCTCCAACGTCTCGTTGTTTGTTTGTTTGTTTGTTTAGCTGATTGTGTTATGAAGGCGTTACCTTATTGTTATTATAATGGTGCCCAACAACACCCCTTTTACAATTTGGGAAAAAAAAAACAACAACAACAACAACAAGAAAACAATGCTGAAGAAAATATTTTTATTCTGGATGAGCCGTGAAGAGAACAGTCGGTTCTCTGCATTTTAATTGCAAGAGATTCTTTGAGTGTCGGTATTATTGCATATAATAATATAAGATGATTTCCCAGTTTGTACACAAGATGCTGTAAACCTGCAGACACTGACAAGACAAAGTGAGGTTCAAATTCTGAATTTTAGAACCAGTCGCTGGTCGGCACCTTAAACCAAAGCTGAAGGCTGAAACCAACCGGAGTGTTTTTGTGTTTATTTGTATTTTGTTGACAGGTATGGGAATCTGATTAGACCAAATTTTTCGCCTGGGATTGGGGAAGAAAAAGGCAAACAAACGTAATAAGACGACAACGGCAGCACAATGGTTGTTGTAATTTAACAACTTTGGTGGTGGAAAACTAAAAAATATGTTGGTATTTGGTTGCTGTGGCGATGAGACTCCGAGGGAATTCTGGGAAAAATCCCACAGCCGGTGGTTTCCAAGGCTTGGCTGAACACTTGAGCCCAGATCTGAGTCTGGACCAGAGTCGGGACGCTTCGCACCCAGACGGAGGCCGAGGGGCTAAGTGGGCGGGGCCAAGGGTGGTGCAATGGGATTGAAGAAGCTAAATACGTTCAGGCAGATCCAGGGACGACCTCCCGCTGTCCGACTCTCTGGTCCTTCACAGCCAAAAACTTTAAAAAAAAAAAAAAAAAAAAACTCCTCCGACACTCAGTTTCTTTTTTTATGAGTATTATTATTAGAGTTTCACACTGTGTCGGATTGTGCTTCCATTTAGCCAAAAAATAGAGAGAAATGAGGAGGAGAGGGGACGAGCGAGTCGGAAGGAGAGAGAGAAATCAACAGCGAGGACATAGCTGGGGGGTGGGGTGGAGGGGGGTTAAGGGGGATCGGGGTGCGTTCCATGTTACATTTTGCATAGACGTCGGCTGTAATTTGCCTTTGATCGCCGTCCCAAGATGACTCACTGAAGCCATCTCCCACAGCCAGGGTAGGGGGGAGGGGGGAGGAGGAGGCAAGGAGTGGGTGGGTGGAGAGAAAGTGGAGATGCTGTTGATGGAGGGAGGGGGTTGACGGGGGAGAGGGGGAGGCGACCGCAGAGCGTAGCTACCAGGCCAGGCCTTCATGTCCGCCCCACGCTTTCTGCTGACGAGACTCTCATTTTTGAAGTGCCGGCTGCAGCTGGAGGACCAGTAGGACCAGTCCGTCCAGTAGGACCAGTAGGATCAGTAGGATCAGTAGGACCAGGACCAGTAGGAACAGTAGGACCAGGACCAGTAAGAACAGTAGGACCAGTAGGAACATTAGGACAGGACCAGTAAGAACAGTAGGACCAGTAGGAACATTAGGACAGGACCAGTAGGACCAGTCCGTCCAGTAGGACCAGTAGGATCAGTAGGATCAGTAGGACCAGGACCAGTAGGAACAGTAGGACCAGGACCAGTAAGAACAGTAGGACCAGTCTGTCTAGTAGGACCAGTCGGAACATTAGGACAGGACCAGTAGGAACAGTCCGTCCAGTTGGACCAGTAGGATCAGTAGGATCAGTAGGATCAGTAGGACCAGGACCAGTAGGAACAGTAGGACTAGGACCAGTAAGAACAGTAGGACCAGTCTGTCTAGTAGGACCAGTAGGGAACAGTAGGACAGAACCAGTAGGAACATTAGGACACGACCAGTAGGAACAGTCTGTCCAGTTGGACCAGTAGGATCAGTAGGAAAAGTAGGACCAGTCTGTCTAGTAGGACCAGTAGGGAACAGTAGGACAGAACCAGTAGGACCAGTCGAACCAAGACCAGTAGGAACAGTAGGACAGGACCAGTAGGACCAGTCTGACTAGGAATAGTTGGACCAGTAGAAACTAGACTAGTCTGTCACAGATCAGTAGGACCAGTATGTCCAGTAGGATCAGGACCAGTAGGAACAGCAGGACCAGTAGAACCAAAAACAGTAGGAACGGTAGGATCAGGACCACTTGGAGCAGCAGGACCAACAGGGCCTGTGGGACCAGTAGGACCAGTCTGTCCTGTCTGAGCAGCAGGACCAGTGGAACTAGCAGACTGATCATTCTGACCAGTAGTACCAGTCTGTCCAGTCTGACCAATAGGACCACTCTGCTCTGTTGCTGCAGCTGAATTTTGTGTTGTGTAATTTATTCCACCTAAGAACGATTTACACTATTATTTCTTAGTACTTATTTTGTTTTTCTTTGTAACTGGATGAACGGCAGCCATTCCGTCACAGAGCCCCCAGTTGGCCTGGCATGGGACTACACAGCAGCGACTGCCAGGCCGGCACCATATCAAGTCAACAACTGCTTGTACAGTTCTGCAAGACCAGGTCTTGGCGAAAAATTTGATTTATTTTTTTTATTTTTTTTTTTTTGGTTTTTCGCACTTGGAGACTTCCTGGTTACCGTCCAGCTTCCAGGGAGGTGTGTGTGTGTGTGTGTGTGTGTGTGTTGGGGGTGGGGGGGGTCCTGCTCGCCCTGCATCTGCAAGTGTTTAACAGTAATTTTACCCCCCCGGACTTGAGAAACCAAACCTCCTGGTGGTGTCAGCAGCTTTTTTAGCTGGCTGGAACTTCACATGTTGGACCACAGCAGCAGCAGCAGCAGCTCTGGACTTCCAGGACCAGCTGGCAGCTTGAAGATCTGAGCAGGACGACACCAGGACCAGGAAGAGCACCAATCACTGTCTGAGAAAGAGGCGGAGCTACGTGCGCATCACGCGCGAGCTGACGTGGATGCTGCGCCACGTTTCAGGTTTTTTTTCTTCTCACTCTCTGCGATTTGTGGAACATTTGTGGGAAATTTTTAAACAGATATTAAGCGGGTTTTTAAAATACATGTTTCTGCGGCTGCCGCTTTGTTTTTCTTCTGAAAACTGGCGAAAAACTGGGATTTTCCGAAACTTGTTTCTGAGTAAATATGTTATTTTTCTAAAGCTGAAAATCCAAAGTTTGGTTATTCCTGCTCACTAACTAACTAACTAACTAACTAACCAAATAGCTGTGTCCGAATTTGCCCCCTACTCACTTTAGTGCACAATTTAGGGGATATTATAAATTAGGGGTGTGTATATATATATATATACATATGTTTTAAAAGGTATGTTGTAGGATTGTGTGGGACCGGTTGTAACTCTGCAACAAAGTCGTTAATGTCGTTTAAAAAAAAAGACGTCTTCGCTGGCGTCGCCACAATAACGAATGAAGACATTACAGTTAATTAATAGACGAAAGGAAAAGACGGGAGGAGAATTCCTCATCTCTTCTCCACACAATGCCATTGCCTACCCCCCCACCCCCCCCACACTGTTATTAATGACCTCGCCTGGCGGAACATCCATTTCTCCACACCCACCCTCCCTCCCTCCCTCCCTCTCTCTCTCTCTCTCTCTCTCTCTCGCTCGCCCTGCCTCGCCAAAACTTTTCACTTCTTCATCACCAAGTCAAACATGTTTCTTCTTCTCCTTCTTCTCCTGTCTTCTTCACCACCGGGTGCTCAAACACCTCCTCCTCCTCCTCCGTATCCATCCATCCATCCTCTTCGTCGTCTTCCACAAAGTTTCCGCCGATGCTGCGTTTCCTGGCCCGTCAGGCTGCACGAGGGGCGTGTTTTGTTTGTTGCTCTGACGCTCGCACCCGGCGAAAAAAGAAAATCCCATATTATTTCACTCTTATTCCCCCGATCGGGCAGACGGTAAATACTGCAAACTCCTCCCACTGCGGTGGAGGAGGTGGAGGGGGGTGGGGTGGGGGGGCTTAATGGGTATGTAACCTTATATTGGCAAATGTGCGAGCGCTGTTTTTTTTTTTTTTTTTTATTCCCAGTGACTGGGAGCGTGGAGGAGAGGAGGAGAAAAGGAGAAGAGGTGGAGAAGAGGAGGAAGGGAGTAGGAAGAGGAGAGGAGGAAAAAAGGAGGAGGAGAAGGGTGAGAAGGAGGAGGAGGAGGAGGAGGAGGAGGAGGAGGAGGAGGAGAGGGTGCCAGGCGCTCGGCGGAGATGAAAGACTCGTCAGATGGCACCGTCTCGCTCGGCGCTGACACTTATGAGAAACAGACCTCCAGGAGAGGCTAAGTGTCCAATCTCTCCGTCTCTGGGAGGGCGGGGGGGTGTGGGGGTGGGGGTGGAGGGGTGGGGGGGTGGGGAGGGGCGGGCACAGCCCCGGCCGGTAAATCCGAGGACTGTGTGTTGGAGCGCCGGGAGTTTCTCTAGCAGCGTCTCCGTGAAAACGCTACCCTCAACCCCCTCAGCCCCTCCCCTCAGCCCCCCCAGTCTCCCTCGCACCCCCCCCCTTACCCCTCCTCTCACCCCGCGGCCCCCCCTCCAGGAGTGCACCGTGGATTATTGCTATTTTTGCACTTCATAAATCCGACTCCCTGGCCTCGTGACTGATGATGATTTTTCCACCTCTCCTCTTCCTCCTCCCCCAACCCCCCAACCCCCTGCTGCTCTTTTACATTTGGATCTGTTCAGAAATCTTCTGTCTTCTCAAAGTTTTTCGACCCTCCGCCGGGCCGAATTAGCATGCAGCCACGCTCCACTCTCACCCACCCCACAACTCGGCCCCGTGCCCCCCCATTCCTCACCCCACCCCTGCCCCTCATGATGAAACGAATTACGCCGTCTATTGTCGGAGTGCTTTAATCATATTAGCTTCTGCTAAAATGACAGAGCATTGTTCGGGGGCCCCCCGGACAAAAGGAGAGACATCTAAGGTACAATGGAGCCGAGATCTCTGCCAGTGAATTACATTAATTCTAAATAACGTGCGCGCTAAGCTGCCTGTCTGTCTGATTGAGTCCCAGCGACGGGCTTGGGCTAATGAGGCAGAGGGGAAAGTGAGGGATGCTCGCCAGCGTGCCGCCGGTGGTGGGAGGGCTTGCTGGTCGTGTTTCCCGGACGTGTAAAATCCAATCAAAACTGTTGTTAAACTGGATTTTTTTTTTTTTTTAAGATGTGGTTATAAAACCGCCGCACTCTCTCTTTCTTTCTCTCTTTGATCAGCGCGGTCGTGTCTCATCGACTCGTCCTCGGGTTTCCACCATCAGGGGAAAATTCCTCAAGATCATCCACTTGAGCGTCGTCTTGGCCTGAGTGGAACCAGGAACTCAGCCAGCGGCGCCGATTCCATCGTGTGCAAAGTTGCAGACGACGCACCAACAGTCACTCAGCAGCCGCTCCTGAATTCATCTCAATAATAATTTCATTGAAAACAGGGTCGGCATGGTACAATCATTTTGCTGCTAACAGCAGAACAGAAAAAAAAATGTTGCAGAATATATCAGTCGCTGCGTTGTTGCCAAAATCAGACGTTTAACTAGAATTAAATCTGTATATTTACTATACTCAGGAAATTATTACGTTAATTACATAACCTCCAAACAAAAATGTTGCTGTTTTTTAACTGCAATTTCTTTAATGTGTTTTTTTTTTCATTTAATGCAACCAAATTTACATTTTGTCAAAAACAGATTTAACCTCTTAAACTTAGCTAACTTCGCTAGCATCGTAGCTTCCAGCAACACGGACGTCGTCGTCATCGTCATCATCACTTCCTGTTTGGCCGTAAAGACGCTGGAAAACTCACTCGTCTCCGTCTCCGTCTACATCATGGCAGGAGGGTGCTGGGCAGGCAACCAAAGAAGAAACACAGTCCCATAACCGGGCCAGCAGAGGGCGTTTGGTTAGCGGTAAGGGTTGCCCAATGCTCTCTGTGGAACAAGACAGTGGATTGAAAGAAGAAAAAAAAATATATCATTTGTAGGCCAAGGAACAAGATTGTGCTGCTTTAAGATCCAAAAACAAAAAAATAATAACACACCCCAGTGTGTTCCCAGCACACTACTAGACAGGCACGCTGAAGGAACACACACACACACACACACACACACAACCTCATGAATACTACGAGAGATCGTCAAACGATCGCCTGAGTTCCTCACTTCAATAATTTCCGCGGCGTGCTGTCCCGCCCCCGTCGCCGCTCATTGATGAAGGCACTTAAAGGAGAGCAGCAGCAGCAGCAGCGGCCGTACTTAGCATATCTGGCTAAACGGCCCTAACAAGCCCCCAGCCTGCACCGGCGTTCAAAAAGAAAAAAAAAACTAAAAAAAATAAATAAATAAATAAATAAAATAAATAAATAATAGACGTGAGGGAAGTGTGATGTTTCCTGGGAAATAATTTGCCTCTCTTGAAGCGATGATGGCGCGCACTTTATGTAAATTGGTGTCTGGGGACAACAAAATCCTCTTAATACACACGCCGACTTCAAAACGACAGCGAGGGGAGGAAGAGAGCAGGACGGCGAGGTGGCGGGAGGTTATCGGATCGCCGCCACGAGCAGGAAGTTGGCACAAATTGGAACGAGGGTTTTATTTATTTATTTTCCCTCCTTGTCAACAAAGTGGCCCCGGTTAGGTCTAATGAAAGGCATTTGACCACACACACACACACACACACTGTAAACCAACTGGCAGTAGTTGGTAATGATGCTCTTCATGATGATGTGTGAAGAACTGAAGCACCGCGGCTATCGATTAGCTCGGAACACGCTGTCTAAGAAAAGGACATTATGCTTGTGTTTCATGTTCATGTTTTTAATTATTATGCACCGCCTTGGTCACATGGTACTTCTCAGTCAGTCCAAAGTGGCTTTAGTGGCACTACAATTCTTCTACACTAGTAGTCAATCAACTCCATCGTTAGCGCCGCTGACTAGCTGTTGTTTTCTTAATTGCTGCGAGGTGAGGGGGAGGGCCCAACACTTTGCAAACAGGAAACAACTCCACGTCCATGATGTCACTTCCTACTTCATATGACATGATGCTGTGGGTTCTGTACAGGAACAGAGCAAGCTAGCTGTTTCCCCCCGCTAATGAGCTAATGAGCTGGATATCACGTATTGTTCTTCAAAAAGAAGAATACTAACAATCATAAACTTGCATCCTTCTAATGTTGTTAAAACCAATGTCATAGCGATGATGTGAACGCACACACACACACACACACACACACACACACACACAAAGCTGAACTCTCTGAGGAAGTTTTGAATCCCGTCACTCCGTCTGGCGCTTCGCGTCTTCTTTCATGTGCTCGTAGGCGGCGAGGAGGCCTCTCCTCCTTTTGTATTGTTTTATTATTGATGCACAGGGAGGGGTTGGTTACGTGTGTGTGTGTGTGTGTGTGTGTGTGTGTGCGCGCCCGCAACTCAGGCATCAGCAACCGCAGTGTTGCCACCTTTTATTTTGGAGGGGTGCGGCTACTTATTCATATTCTGTTTCAGCATCGACGCCGACTTCAAACGTTTTCCAGGAAAATGCAGCAAGATGGAGGGGGGTGAGGGGTTGGGGTGGGGGGTGACAAGACACTGGGGGAAGGTGTGTTTGCAAGTGTGTGTGTGTGTGTGCGCTTGTCTGCGCGCCAGCCCGATGTGCGATTCTCGCATGTCCATATGCATGTGCTGGTATATATAGCATCCACAAGTGGCGTGTGTTAGCTCACAGGGAAGAACAGATGGAGACGGGAAGGAGGCAGCAGCGGGTGCAAGAACAGCGAGGGATGAAAAAAAGAGTCGGGGGGGGGTGGATGGGGGGGGGGGGCAGACACAGGAGTGAAGAGAGTTAATAAAACACGAGCAAAACAAATCTCAATGGAAAGCGCATTAAAAATAGATCCGCCGTTTGCTGCGCGAGAGCCATCGGGAATGTGTGTGTGTGTGTGTGTGTGCGTTTGTGTGTGTGTGTGTGTGTGTGTGTGTGTCACTGTACTGAAAGTTGCGATCACAGGCGCAAAGTTTTCAGGCCACCAAATACACAAACGAAAGCAGCTAACGCGAACGACATCCTTGAAACTCTGACCAAGAAGACAAAGCAACAAAAAGTCTCTCTGCTGCCCCCTGGTGATCATCAGCTGAATTTCTCCTGATATTTTTTCTTCTCTCGACATGACGGAGTCCAAACGACGACTTGACCACCACCAGAAACGGCCTCCACGTTTCCTGGCGGCAGTTCTAATTTTTGAAACTCTGCCCCCTGCTGGTGGTACAGAGAACTGCTGCTCACTGGGTGATTCCTCTTCTCCTGTGGCCCCTGGAGATGGTGGTTGTCGTCATCGTTGTTGTTGCGTGTGAATCCCAGTAGATCAGCAGCTCGCCGACACACTCGGAGACGCTTCCATCGAACGTGAACGCCGACTGCGATGACTCGCCGCCGTGTGATTGGCCGACGAAACGTCGGCATCGATGAGCAACTTAAACAGACGCACTAATGGAGCGTTGGGCTGAGTGTAATTTTTTTTTATCTCTCTTTGATCCGTTTGTCTGTCCAGCCGGCCAACAAACACCACCGACAACAACGAAAAGAAGAAGATGAAGAAGAAGAAGAAGAAGAAGAATGCGGCGCCGGCGTTGCAAAGAAGTATTGAATTTCAATAAAAGAGAGGGAGGGAAAAGTGGCTGGCGGGCCGATTTTCCAATCTCTGCTGGCTGCGTGTGGAATTAGTCGCGGTGCGCTCCACTTTCACCGCGGCCGGCTAATCAGACCTCCGCCCGTCCCCCGGGCCCTCCCTCATTCTGCCGCCTCCCATGAGCCGTGTGCCAATCAAAATGCTCATCAATGTCTGCCTCCGTCTCCCGCTGCCGCCCTCCGCCGTTCAAAAAACATTTCATTTAACTGTGCCACGTAAAAAGAGAGAGAGAGAGAGAACAGAACAAGGTTGGCGAGGAAGCCGAAAAAGCCGCGTTTTGCTGGAACGTCGTTCGTTTTTCCGAGTTTATCCGGTTTAAACCGTCGCTGCTGGACGTGTCTCCATCGAGGCTAAGGGGCCTGTTCCTGTTATTTATTAATTTATTTATTTGTTTATCCTTTTTGTATAGTATTGATGTCACATTTACACGCCCTAAGATAAGCTCCGCCTCCAAATGTTTTAACCAGCGTAGGCCTGGTGACTGCTTTGATGCAAACAAAGCCGTCCAACGGTCGCGACCGTCGCCTTCGATGCAATGACATATGTCTTCCAGAGAGGGCGCCAAATCCCTGCGACGTTGCATCGGTTGCATCCCTCCACAAAATAATTTCACGTTGGATAAATTTCGACTCAATAATCGACTGTTCTCAGATGTTTCTTTTGTTCTTATTCTTAAGTTTATCTATTAAAAAATTGATTAAAAACACGCAGTTTCGAACCGCGTACGACTTTTTTGTTTTTATACTGAAACCCGGATGAAACACGGATGAAACACGGAGCAACTTGAATGAGAATTTAAATCCTCCGCCGAGTATCACAACGCCGCGGTGGAAAATGGTTAGCGCTGGAAAAGACGGAGGAGTTTTTTTTATTTTTTTTTCAAATACCATAAAATATTCAGCGTGAACGTCGAACTGACATATGTACACGTGGTCAGTGGTCTCGGCTCCTCTGACTCTATTTCTCTTTTTATTGCCGGGAGTTCCAGCAGCACGCCGTCCCGCAGCGTCTGATGAAAGTGATTAAAGTGTCACCTCTCACACTCCTCCAATAGTTTCAGATTAATTCTTATAATTTCCTGAAAAGAGGGAGCGGGGGAGGCAGAGAGACGGAGGGGGGAGAGGAAGAACGAAAAGAAAAAAAAAAAAAAGTTCTTTCCACCACAATTATCCCGTTGGAGGGAGCGACGTCCCGTTTGGGATTTGAAGCCATTTACACAGATGATTCGGGTAATACCGCGCAAATAGAATTTAATTCAAAGTTAATTCACCCGCATTACTTTTTAATAAAGAAATGATAAATTATAATCTCCCCCTGCAATTTAATCTGCCCGGTTGCTGCTTCTGTTGCTGGAAAGTGTCCACAGCAGCGCGACTCGTCGTCTGCATTAATTGGGAGGAGAGGAGGAGGAGGAGGGGAGAGAAAACAGAGGGAGAGGGGAAGGAGGAGGGAAGAGGAGGGGGGAGGGCGGGAGGGGGGAGGCAGGGAGGGAGGGGAGGTAACGGCAGGTAAGTGTGTTATCTGTGCTGCGGACAGGCAGCCAGAGAACTGAAGGCTGTAATGAATTGATTTGATATTTGTTGCGGCCGCGCTGCCGACGCTCTCAGATCTCCAGCGGTCTTCGCCGCCCGTCGCCTGCAGTATTTTCTTTCCTTTCATTAAGGGCCCACATTCTGCCCCTTCGATGGGCCGATCGATGGTGCCTCGCAAACACGGCGGCGTCTGCGGTGTCTGCAGCGGCGGCGGCGGCGGCGGCGGCACCCCTGTGAAGTTCCTGCTCAGGTTCGGGGCGGCGAGAGACGGAGAAGCGATTATCTTTGATGTTATCCTGTAGCAGCTTTACTCCTTTTGTTCTTCCTCGCTCTCTTTATTGAATTGCGGGGATAATTACACGTGGCGCCGCCGCTCGGCAGAGCGAAAATATATATTGCTTAAATCATTAAGATCCCCTCTCTGTTCAGCAAGTGCGACGAGAAGTCGCTCCAGCTTCTGATTCCAGAAGTCCAAATTTGACCTCGGAGTTTTTCTCCTGGGACCGGAACGCCAGCTCCACCTCTGACGCTTTAAATCCAATTTAACGTCGACCTGCAACAAATAAATTCATCGCCCCTTTGCCATCCGACAAGCAGTCCTGCATCCTGCCGGAGCCGCTGCTGGTGAGACAAAAAAAAAGACAAAAGGTGCCACAGAAATCAGAGCGTCAGAACACAAAGAGAGCGAGTTTCACTTTGACAGAGCCAATGCTCTGATAGATAGAATTCAACAATATACCTCACAAAATACATTAACTGAGTTGTGAGAAAAGTAAACGGATGCAATTTGCTACATTTTGAAAAAGTAAAGTTCGTCTACGGTTTCTGACATCTTGGTCATGACCATAAAATTAAGGCTAATATTAACTTTTTAGATTTTTAAAAAGCACTAACCATCCACAATAATATAATATAATATAATATAATATAATATAAAGTAATAATAAAACAGTGGGAGTTATCACATGCTGAGCAACAGACAGGAAGTGAAAAGGTGAATTTCAACATCAAACTTTGTCCTTTAATGGGCTGCGGTGTCGTGCAGCGACAACATTTCTAGCCATTTTCCAGACCCCCACACACACACACACACACACACACACACACACACCCCTCCACATAGACTTTATCTAAAGTCGCTAATAAGCGGCGGCAGATTTCTTCGCAGTCGGTAAAGCCAGTCAGTAGAAGCTTTCCTATTGGTGGGTGGGGTGACACCTGTGATAGTGGGCGGGGCTTGACCAAAGCAGGTTCTAAATAGCCCAATGAAAGTGATTCTGGTTGCAGCTCTTTATTTAATTCCGTATTTATTTTTACTGTAATTCTGTCGCATTTGTTGGATTGTTTTTTTTTTTTCCTTTTGCTGCAATAAAAAAATCGTAACAATATGATAATAAATCACGATTGACGTAATCTGACCCGTAAAGACTGGAAACCTGCAGAAACTGGATAAATAATGAAGCTTCATAAGACTCGGAATGAGGTTTTAAACAGGATGTTAAAAGTGAAAGACTCTGGCTGTCATGAGACACCTGCGCTGGTCTCGGCCCCGGAGCCGAGGGAGGAGCTCCGAGGCCTGATGGATCGGACGGAGAGACGCAGACGGAGATTTTCCAAGGACATGAGATCAAACGCGATAATGCGTCGGAGCTCATTTCTCCTCCAAGCCGCTAATTGATTGGTTGATTATGCTTTTTCTGCACTCACTCCGTCTCGGCGGGTCTCCTTTAATGGCTCCGTAATGACGCCACTGTACTGGACGGCGGCGAGAGTCGGCCAATTAGAATAGTAATGGGCTCTAATTAAGTAAAAAAAGAAAAAAAAAAAAAAAAGAGGATTTTTCAATAAAAAAGGAGGAGATAGCGAATTTGATTACTCATACTCATTAAGTTCTTCTCTCTCCACCTACTGCCATCCTTGGAACTTTGCTCTCCTCAGTTTTTTTTTTCTTTTTTTCTTCTTTAATGAATATTTCATCTCTGGCGAAGCATCACAATGGTTGCCGCCGCCGCCGCCGCCGCCATCCCTGGCAAAGGCCACAGACAGAACAGTTGAATTTTTTTTCTTTTAAGAAGAAGGAATAAGAGGCTCCTTTCTTTCTTCTTCTGCTCCCTTTGTTTCTGAATAATGAACAAGTTGCTGATGGCAGCAGAACATGTTTTAATTAATTACAGATTTTTTTTTGCGAGGGTGTTGGGGTGGGGGGGGGGGGTTGTGGTGTTTCCCGGCGTTTCGACTCGACGCGTCGGGGTTGTTGTGAGTCAAAAACCTTGACGTCTTTTTAGGGAAAACAAAGGTGTTGTTTTGTGCGGCACAGGTGCGTGACGGCCGCCGGCGGGTCGGAGTCGTTTGTCGGTTGTCGGCGGCATCAATAATTGGCGGCGCTCCGTTAGCGCCCCGCCGTATCTCGCCTCGGGTCAAGTTAGCACCGCTTAAGGACCACGGCGGCGAGCTGCATCGCCATATGTCGCTGCCGTTTGTGTGGGAATTCACTGCGTACCTGTTCACCGCCCCCCGGCCCCCACCTCATCCTTCCCCACCACACACACACACACTTCCCCCCCCCTCACCTGATGCCTCCCCGTCGCTCCCAGCCAGAGCGTCTCAACTTTGGAGCGAAAACAGAGGGAGAGGGGACTGTGTGTGTGTGTGTGTGTGTGTGTGTGTGTGTGTGTGTGTGTGTGTGTGTGTGTCCGTGTGTGTGAATCCTGCAGGCGCCGCCGCCACGAGACGGGGCCAGATGGTCACCTCAGGCGAAGCAGGTTGGGCCTGTTTACCTGCTTCGCTCCGGGTCGCCGCATCATCCTGGATCTTCCGACGTCGAGTGGCTGAACGCTGAATAGCCGCCAAAAAACTAACAACAACGAACAAAAAAAACCCCTCCTCCTTCCTCCACCGCGGGGCGCCGTTACGGGAGGACGGGAGGGATGCGTACAAGTGTGACATTATGCTTTCGGGAAAAACGGGGAGGCTCTGCTTCTCTAAATTTCCCCATGCGATATTATCAGTTCATGCCTCATTTTTGACCCAAAACAAAGTGGCTCCCTGCAGGTGCAACAGTCTAAAACCGGAATCCGAATTCCTGGAAGTAAGAGCCGACACCGTGTCCGGCTGGGGTACCACCAGTAACACAACTCTAGTATTACCAGCAACAACAGTAATATAAGCAACACCAGCAGCAGCAGTCACACCAGTAGCATCAGCGACACCAGCAACATCAGTAACAGCAGTAACACCAATAATACCAGTAACAACAGTAACAGCAGTGAAACCAGTAACATCAGTTAGAGCAGCAACATTAGTAACGGCAGGAAGATCAATATCTTCAGTAACAGCAGCAACACCAGTAACACCAGTGATAGCAGCAGCACCAGTAACAACATTGACATCAGTAACATCAGTTACATCCATAACACCAGTTACATCAGTAACACCAGTAACACCAGTAACACCAGTAACAATTGTAATACCAGTAACTCCAATAATGTCAGTATCACCAGTGTCCTCAGTAACACCCAGTAACACCAGTAGAACCAGCAACACCAGTGACATCAGCAATAGTGGTTTTGGAAGCTCTATCAGTTTGTCAGAACCTTTTGGACACACACACACACACACACACACATGCCAATGACAGTCCTGCGTGTGTGTGTTCGTGCGCGCGTGCGTGTGTGTGCGCATGTGCGTGTCGAGGTCATACAATATTCAACAGTGTCTGGTTGAGGAGGTCAGCTGCGCTCCGTTTGCATGTGACACCCTTACATCACACACACACACACACACACACACACGCACACACACACACTGCTGGTTTCTCCTCATCACTTACCAGCCTCCTCCTCCTCCTCCTCCTCCTCCTCTCTCTATCACACTGCTGCCCCTCCAGCCTACTGTCACCCCTCTGCACTCACCCATCCTCCACCCCCTCCCGCCTCTTCCGCATCCACCCACACCCTCCAACACACACACACACACACAGAGGCGTGCACGCAGCCGTGCCCTCCACCTCCTTCTTTTTCCCATTTCAGATGCAAAGCCGAGGCCGAGGCGAAGCCGCCGTGCATACAGTCGCAGCAGCAATCTCATCTATGTCCAATCTGTCATGGCACCGCTTTCATTATTCTGCTGCGTGGGGGGAGAGATAAAGGCCGGGCATATTTTATGGACAGTGGAGAGAGAGAGAGAGGGTTGCCAATATGGTGGGGGTAATGGTTGCAAGATACGGATGGGGGGGCAGGGGAGGGGCTGGCCGGGCAGAAGTGTCACTCACTGGTATCTGGGTCAACGCAACCAAATGGCGGAGAGATGAAAACACCGAGGGTGGGTTTTTTTGTAGGGGGGGTTAAAGGGGCAGTTTGGTGGTGGTGGGGGGGCACTTTCACATCACTGTTGGGATGCGGAGGAGTGAGGGAATGTGGATGGAGGGGAGGGGCGGGGCACCACGGTACCACTCTGGTGGTCAGGTGGTGTGGCACCCCCCCCCCCCCCAGAGCAGAGAGGAAGCCACACACACACACACACACACACACACACACATATCACAGCTTCCTGTGTGTGTGTGTGTTTGAATATGTAAACGAGACCCAGCAATGTCTTTGGTGCACGCGCGTGTGTGTGTGTGTGTGTGTGTGTGTGTGGAGCCTCCAGATGTCAGCGCAGCCTCACTCTGTGTCTGTCATTGAAGCAGCGGCGGCGGCGGCGGAGGGGGGCGGGGTTAAGGTGACCTGTTTTAAATATAGACGGTGTCACGACAACACGGCCGACTCGACTTATAAAAAAGCCATTTGCATGAAGCTCCTCCTCCTCCTCCTCCTCCTCCGCCTCCGCCTCCTCTTGCCGCTGCTCCCCTGCTGCTTTTTTTCTCCGGTTCCCAGGAGATGGACGCCGCCGCCGCCGCCGCCGCCGCCGCCGCCTGTTTTGCCTTTTGTCTCGGCAGCTGAAACGCAAAAAGGATGTCATGTCGAAAAAAAAGACGTCTTTTTCTTTTCCTTTCTTTTTTTTTTATTGTTCTCCCACCCAAAACCTGAAGAAGTCAAAGGGTCGAAACATGGGCGGAACATCTGGACCAGAATCTCCACAGCAGGAGGAGAAACAAGGGAAATGATGACCCTTCATAATAAGAGCTTTTATTATAATAATTATCATCGACCTCACAGTTTTTCAACAGGAAAACCAAGACAATGACATTTTCAGAAAAAAAAGAGAATTTGGAGAATGTTAAAAACCCAAAGTGTTTCAAATCAAACAAATAAAGATATATATATATATATATATATATATATATATATATATATATAAAATATATATGAAAAAGATACTGAATCAATTTCCAGCTACCAATAATTCACTTTTTTTTAAATCTCGTATGCGGAAGTTTTTCACCCCATATGAAGCCATTTATTCCGCGCTAAAGCACCATTGATACCATAATGATAAGAATAATATAATAGCAATGGTAACACAACTTTGTCGACCATTTTCTAAACCTGCAGGTGTTTTGTCTTAAAAACAATTTGTCAGACTTATGACTAAAAAAATTCCCCGCGACCTGAAAGTGCGATGAGAGTCGCAGAGCAGCGTCAGAGTGAGAAACAAACAGGTCGGAAATAATAACAAATAGAAACGGTGTGATGGAGTCACGTCCTCGTTCAACACCTCCACTCTTCTCTTCTCCCACAACAGCAACAAACAACAACAACAACAACAACAACACAACTCTGATTTTATTCCTTGAGAAGGTGCAACAACAAGTGACGGTGAAATAAAGCCGCCGGGGGGCAGTATGGCAGACATTGACCTTTGACCTTTTGTGCTTAACTTTTCATCTTTTTTTTCTCTTACTTCCCGCTGCAGCGGCGGCGTTCAGGAACCCCCTCCCCCCCCCGTCAGGAAAAACTAATTAATGTCTCCCCTCTTCACCTCCTTCACACATCCCTTTCTTTTCTCTCATCGCCGCCACCGCTGCATTCCTTCAATACCCCCCCACCGCACCGCCTTCCAGATGCAGCGTCTATTCATTAAGGATTCAAATTAATCAGTATTTACTGTCGCACTCGCCAGCTCTGCTCTCAAGTGCAATTTCTATCCACAAGGTTGAGTGGGCTTTTGTTTCTGGCAGCCAATTGGAGAAAAGCTCCCTCGCTCACTCGCTCGCCCGCACGCTCGCTCACTCTTTGCCCCCCCCACCCCGCGCCCCTTAGTGCCTCCCATACACACCACACCTACCCCCCCCCACCCCCGTTTTCTTTCTTTCTTATTTTCTTTTATTTTTTCAAGATGTTCAATTTGACACAACACATACACTCACACACACACACACACACACACACACACACACACACACACACACACACACACCAGTTGCCATAATGCTGCAAGGACTTTTTTCTCGTTTGACATCGGTTGCAGCAACAGTTTAGAAAACAGTTTAGAAAAGCAAAAAAAAAAAAACAAAACACTAAACACAGTGAGCTAATCACGAACTTTTTATTAAGTGGTTCGTGTTTTTTTTTTTTCGTTTTTTTATAATAAAGTGCCTGGTTGTAGTGGTTCAGAGGGTCGGACCCCACAGAACAGAGAGAGGATGCCAGCAAAACAGTGTAAAGAGTTTGTTATTTTGAACGGAAATCAAAAGAATTCTGCCGCTGTGTTTTTCCCCCCTCACAGGGAAACTCGTGCAGTTCTGCTGCTGTTTTTCCTTTGACACGTCCGGCAAGGAAAGAGAAGGCAGGAAACACTTGGGAAGGGGAGGAGCTTCAGGTGAGAGGAGAGGAGTTCAGCTCCGTCCTTGTCCAAAAAAAAAATCCAATCAAACTTTATTAGTATATCAAACATTGAATTGAATACACAATTGCAAGTTTTAAAATACGCAAAAACAACTTTTGCATTTTTGCTTTTGCAGCCATGTGGGATCAAACCGGTCCGAACCGGTGCTGGGATTGACCCTTGACCCCATCAGGCATCATCATCAGATAACTGCTGCTGCTGCTGCTTTTGATCCTCACCGCAGCCGT
The DNA here is from genome assembly GCA_009823395.1 of Thamnaconus septentrionalis. Lineage (NCBI taxonomy): Eukaryota > Metazoa > Chordata > Actinopteri > Tetraodontiformes > Monacanthidae > Thamnaconus > Thamnaconus septentrionalis. The sequence goes on along the minus strand of CM020516.1, from coordinate 3,848,578 downwards.
TTTCCGTCAGAACAAACCAGCCCCTCCGGAGCTCCTCCACCCTCCCCGCCTCACCCCCCCTCCTCCTCCCCGCCCTCGTTAGCCGGCCGCCGCCGCAGCAGTTGTTGTTGGCAGCGGCGTTGATGTCCGGCTGTTGCAGTAACAGGTGTCGCCGTGTTGCCCGCTGGCATCCTGCCCCGCCGCCGCTGTGAGGGGAGGGGCAGGGAGGAGAGGAGAGGAGGAGGAGGGGAGATGGGGGAGGGAGCTTCTGAGCCTCGGCCAAATAGCTCTTAGCCGTTCAAACATGTTTGGTCGCAGGAGGCTGCTCACTTTGGCCGTTTGGCCGACAAACGGCTCAGCCCGGCCCAGTCAAACAGTGAGCTGCAGTCCAGCCGTCAGCAGAGGATTCCAGGTCCTCCAGCTGCTGGTCCTCCAGGACATGGTCCTGGTCCTACTGGTCCAGGTTCTCCAGCTGCTGGTCCTCCAGGTCCTGGTCCTACTGGTCCAGGTTCTCCAGCTGCTGGTCCTCCAGGTCCTCCATGTCCTAGTAATCCAGGTTCTTGTCCTACTCGTCCAAGTCCTCTGTGTCCAGGTCCTCCTGATCCTGGTCCTCCATGTTCTGGTCCTCTATGCCCTGGTCATCCAGGTAATCCAGATTCTGTTCTTCTGGGTTCTGGTCATAATGAGGAAGCTCAGCAAAGTTGCCTATTTAATTTACAGACAGAAAATAAGCCAAAACGGGGACCGCCAATGACTGAAAGTCTTTCCTTTGCTGTCTTGTTTGCATTCTGACTGGGTTTGTTGGTTTTCGCAGCTCTGGAAAGTAAAGACAGCCCTCAGAACGGTTTCGTCGTCACATGATGGAGGCGACTTGAAGTGCTCAATGGCCGCTTGTGCTCATTTTACAGTGTAAATGATGTTTGTGTTTGAGGAGATTTTGCTGCCTGCAGGAATCAAATATCCCACATTTGACAAAATGTCCTTTTTTAATTGGAAAACAAAAACAAAGTATAAAGAGCAGTGAATTATTTCTGGAAGAAAACAAAAAAACAAAAGTGTTTTCTGGAACATATTTCTGAAACAAAACTTAACCAATGACCTCAAACTGTAGAAGTCTATAAATGAACTTTTCTGTCTGGAAGCTCAGCACACTGGGCTTTGATTGATGCCGATGTGTGTCAGCATGTGTCACTAACGGTCGTGCTTCCGTGTGTCCTTTTCTTTTCTTTTTTTTCGTACAGTTAATAAGCTCCAGTGTGCGGAAGCGAAGCCACCGCCGCGTGTTAACACGAGACCCAAACGACGCCGTTTCCCGTTAAAACGCCTTTTTATCGCAGCGCATTAATTTTTAGTATCCACGCACACATTTATGTTGGCACGCGTCCGTGACTCCGAGAGGGAGACGGCTGAGTGAACGCTTTTTTTTTTTTTTTTTTTTTCCACACCGCGGAGTCGACTCATTTCTGCGACTCTACAGCTTTTGCATTTGCGATTTGCATTGAGTTTCTCTCTCTCTGTCTTTCTGTTTTTTTTTTTCCTATTTAAGTTATTGACCCGGCGGTTGGAAGTGGTCCGCTGGCCTTGTGCGAGCTTTACATCTCCAGGCCGGGAAAAAAAGAGAAGAAAAGAAGAAAAAAAACCCACAGATCTAATTGAATATTGATAAATGTGTGTGTGCGTGTGAGTGCGTGTGTGTGTTAGCGTGCGCATACGCATGGCGGCGCCTCCTCTTGATTGAAATTCCATTAGCTTGTTGGCGGCGGGGTAGCGGAGAGCTGCTGAATACTTAGCCTTGTTAGCGGAGGTGCGGGGCTAAATGAGTGTGCGCCGGGTCATTGTCCACTTAAAAACTGGCCGCGCTAACTGCCGACCGGGCTGAATAATTCATGGGGCTCGACCCGGCGCCGCCGGCTTCAAACAAGAGCAGCTTCTGCCTCTGTCTGTTTGGATAATGTCTCTTCTGGGCGGCTAATTGGGTTTTTTCACTTCTTGGTCTTCTTTATTTTTTTTCCCCCTGAGCTCTCAGCTCACCGCGGCTGCAGCGGTCATGGACTCGTCCCTGAGCCGAGTCTCTTAAAGGACATGATGGCTATTAAATGTTTTAAAGATGAATTTTTTTTTGGGGGGGGGTCAGGTTTTTTTTTTTTTTAACCCGGTTCAGTGCATCCTTGCACATAAGACTTATTGATTGATTGATTGATTACTTTTATCGTCAGAATTCCTCCTGAAATTTGTCTTCCTGTTTCTTATACTCAGGAGAAATTCCCAAAAAGCAAACATATAAAACAAAACCATCACTCAAACATCAGATATAACCTCAGACGAAGTCTAACATCAGACATGTAATGCGCTTTACAAAGCAAAACATCAATGTGGCTGCGGTGCCTCCAAGTCCCATTAATCACACTGATTTAACATTTTAATATAGTGAGGCATAAAAGAGTTCATCAGTCTGTTTAGTCTAACGTTGGGTTCTCTATATCTCCTGATGAATGGCAGTAACTGCTACTACTGAAATAGAAAATGCGTCGGGTCGGACAAACAGTCATTAAGCTTTACAGCTTTACAGAGGCTCAAGTGTTTGACCTACAATCTTAGAGCAGATACTTATCAGTCTCACCAGTTGAGCTTTATGTTGCACTGAGAGACAACTATTCCAAACACTAACTCCACACTGCATAACACTAAGTACAGCAGATGCAGTGAAATGTAAAGACGGTGGACTGAAGCTAACTCTTTAGCCTTTAGCCAGCAGTAGACGGCACAAGATGCAACTTGTCTTTTGGAGAAAGAGAAAAAAAAAAGAGCCGCCTTCAGGGAAACACTATCAAAATGTCAGGCCGTTTCCTTAAAGGTCAACGATCAGTCCACGTCACATTAACAACAGAGCTAATTAGCGTGAATCTGAGCGCTGGTCGGGGGAGTGGGGGGTGCGGGAGGGGTTACAGCCCTGAAGAGAATCAGCACCTGAGGAGTTCAGTCACCTTCAGCACGGCAAGGCATCGCGCTGTTAGCCAACAAGCTAGCTAGCTAGCTTAGGAGTGTGTGGTGAGTTTCAGCAGACAAGCGTTGCCCGTCTAGTAGGAACGACTTTAAATGGAAATTTTGAAAGGACAGACATACAAAACAATAGTGTTGTAGTTCTGAAGGTTGGAGGTCTTGCTCTCCAGACCACTTTTTAAGGGTCTCTGTCTCGTCTTGGACTCTTGGAGACATTTTTACTTGGTCTTGTCTCGGTCTCATACTGGACTCAGACTCGGAATATTTGATCCATACCAGTCAAGACTCAGCCAACACTGTAATGAGACGATAATGACGGAAAATGATCCAGCCGCTGCCGTTTCACGCTCTCCTTGTGACACCCAGAGTGACACCCTGCCCCCTTATTCCTAGTTATGTATTTTTTAATTTTATGAAGCAACGTTTTTTTTTTTTCTAAAATGGTTCAAAGTTGGCAAGGCAGCAAAATGTTACAGAAAATTTTGACCAGCCGAAGGGACATGAGGCGAAAATATGTCGTCGCAGCTCTCGATGTTGGCGTGGCCGATGCATCAGACAGCAGGGGGCAGCAGAGGGAATTTGGATCGTCCCACCATCTTTCCCTCTCATTTTTTGACCTCTGCGTGGAGGCGTCCAATAGGAGCAGCCCTCGCTGTCCTCCTCTCCTCCCACTGTCCTCCACTCTGCCTCACCTCTCCCACCTTCCTCCTCCTCCCTCCGCCCCTCCCCCACCTCCTCCATTCTGCTGGCTGTCATCAATCTTGCTAAAATGACAGGCGACAGATGTTAGCCTTTGCAAAGATCAAATCTGCTGCTTCGGGGCGGCCGAGTCACACACACACGCAAACACACACTCACACACACGAGGATCGGGACATGTAGCCGTGTGCACATACATGTTTGTTCACCCATGCACACGCACACACACACACACACACACACTGGCTGGTCGTAACCACAGGTCACATGGCCCTCTGAGTCTCTCTCGCCCTGCCAATCGCTAAATCTGTTCTGACATCACAGAGACGGAGAGGGACCTCAACACACACACACACACACACACCCAGGATCATTTCAGAACAAAGACCTTTTAATTGGGGCCTGTGTGGGGATTTTCGAGTCGCAGAGTCCAAAACTCTCTTTGAATTTCTGCAATAATTTGTGCAATAATCGAACGAACCACCGTGAGCGCCGACGTCCTGGATTCCACTCGGCGGTTTGCGATCACAATTGATCCTCATCATCCTTTCGCCCTGGAGTCCAAAAGTGACACTAAGACGTCACGACGGTTTGTCAGACGGCAGATTGACCTCTGACCTCTAGACCCCAGACCTGCACGCCTGATCAAACCGCTCTCACTGCACCCAGCCGGTTCCTCTGGCGTCGCTGCGTTTTAAGTAACGAAAGCCGCGTTGAGTTGCGTTGTTCAGCCTCCACTCTCTTCCTCCGGACTGACTCAGACTTGAGGCGCAGAGTCGGATCCGATCGGGGAGACGGAGCGGGACGGCCTCGAACTGCTTGCGACTCAAATAAACAGCAAGCGCGGGGGGGGCAAAGGTCAACTTCCCAAACAACATTTACACATATAGGAAGCAGGTTTTTGCAGCCGTAACCTCGTAAGCGCTCTCGGAAAACGGTGTTTTTATGAACCACAGGAGAGTCTATTTAATCTGAGCAGATGAGCCCGAGCGAGTCCTCCGTCGCTTCGGTGGAAAGACGGAAAAAAAAGAAAACACAGAAAACAATAAAAATAATAATAATAATAATAACAGCAGCAGCAGCAGCAGCCACGTAAACGAGTCCCACACAGCAGCATTTACATCTTCATAAGCAAAGTATTAGAAGACTATCGCATTAGGCTCACAGAGCGCTGGGCTGTTTAATAACAGCGGTGACTTGACACACACACACACACACACACACACACACACACAGGTTGGTGATACCAGTGGATCCAACTGGATAAAAATCCAAAACCGGCTGGAATATTACTGGCTGTTCACAGCGTGTGTGTCAGTCCGTCAGTCAGTCTGTCTGTCCGTATCTGTCTGTGAATCCCTACAGGAAGGACACGGGTCACATGTGACTAGGCGGGGGAGGGGCAGGAGGAAGAGGAAGAAGAAGAGGAAGTGATAAGGAGGAAAAGGGAGGTGACAGGAAACGAGGGAGGTGAAGGAGGAAGTCGGCGGGCCGCTGCGTCACATGGGACCCGGCTATTGATTGGACGGTGACGGTGATTAAGCACGGAGGCCCGATTGGTGTGTGTGTGTGTGTGTGTGTGTGTGTTTGTGGGCCAGTTTGTTGTCACCAGTGTGTGTGTGTGTGTGAAGTAAAAGTGTGTGAACACACAGGACGGAGATCGTTTGGTTTGGTCTCCTTTCACAGCTGTGCTCATGGATGCATTATACGAACTGGATACCAGACTGGCAATATGGCGGCGCACCAATTATTCCCAGTGGCCACTCCAGGTACTGCAGCAAAAAAAAAATCCCATAGGCCCAAAAAGTATTTTCCCATAGACTGCAGTACCAACAATAAAGGCTTCAAATCTCTCTACTGTAGACGTCACCACGTCGTACGTGCTGCTGTGTCTCAGCTCCGTCTGATTGGCTGCGTCCTGACGTGTCTGTAAGTGATGTTTACCAGACGGCACAGCGTAGATGTAAGAAAAGAAAAAAGAAAGAAAAGAAAAGAACAAAACACCAGGTTCTGGTCGCTGTCTGTCGGGGATGCTACTTCACACACACACACACACACACACACACACACACACACCAATCTCCTAATTGCTCTTGAGTGTTGACCCTCACTAACAGACAGGCGGCAAATAAACAAAGCTTCCACATTTCAGCGAGGCCTTTGGTTGGTCGGCGGGTGGTGGTGGTGGGGGGGGGGGCTGGGGTGGCGGTCGGACTTCTCTCTCTCTCCCCCTCTCTTCCTCCCTCGCCCTCCCTCCCTCCCCGGCCCCCCTCGATCAGACGGCGGCCGTGTCGAGCGTATCGATCGCCGAGGCTCAGTAGCAGAAAATAATGGGGTGGTGAAAGCTTAGTGGAGAGAGAGAGATAGAGAAAAAGATCTGCCAGCGTGTGTGTGTTTGCCTCTCGTGCTCGCGCACGCACGCACACACACACACACACACACACTCACGTCCTAATTTTCAGCCTCCTGTTCTGGCCCATATGAATATTGCTGCTCCAGGAACTCCACTATGTCACTGTTATGGGTGTGTGTGTGTGTGTGTGTGTGTGTGTGTGTGTGTCCAGGCTGCCTCATTTGCATATATGTGTGTGTGTGTGTGTGTGTGTGTGTGCGTGCGTGCGTGCGTTATCTATGTGAATAAATCCTTCCAAGCCCCGTGCGCCTCGGGGTGATGCGATGCGGCCAGTGCCCGTGCAACCATACCCTAGCTAATTTACAACCAACCTAGTGTGTCCCCTTCCCTTCCTGCACACACACACACACACACACACACACAGGCACGGCGGGCTTGATGACACGGCGGTGAAACATGTCGTCTAGACGACATTGAACCCCGAGTCCGCCCAGGGTAATTGTTTTATGCAAATGGTGAGCGGCCGGGCTGACATGATTGGGCCAGACTCGCTGTTGATTGAGGTGTGTGTGTGTGTGTGCGTGCGCGTGTTGTGTGCACGTGCACGCCGAAGCCGTTATGGATGCGGCCGGGACTGCTGCTAGCCATCAGTATTACCGTTATTGTTGGGAAATGTTCTATTATTCAGAGGGCCGACGCCGGCGTCGTGCATAACAACTGTAACGCAACACAACGCACACACGCAGGGCGCGGCACAAAAAAATGTTTGTGTGTGTGTGATATACAACTTGTCATTGAAGCGAATCAGGAACGTGAGGGGGCGGCGGCGGCGGCGGCGGCGGCCGCCCGTCACGCGGTCAACGCAAACATGAATCACGGCGACAAACACGTCGACGTTAAACCTCTTAATGTATGTGGCAAGAGTTTGGAGCACACACACACACACACACAGGCACGCAGGGCTATGTGTTATCAAGGCAGCCATCAAACGTGCCCGCGTGTGTGTGTGTGTGTGTGTGTGTGTGTGTGTGTGTGTGTGTGTGTGTGTCGTGGTCCAAGTCGTAAATTTAATTTCATGCTGGATTTGCGGAGCTCATCTGAATTGCATGTGAGCAGCCTGATGGGCCTCAGTCTCAGTCGCGCAGGGAGTCACACACTAAGACGCAGATGCTGCCATCGATAGCGTCTCACACACACACACACACACACACACACACACACACACACACACACACACACACACACACACACACAGCCCCGTAGGGTCAGGATGGCGGGATTACTTTGAGATAATCCACACCTTTTTTTTCCTTCTTCTTCTTCTTCTTCTTCTTCTTCTTCTTCTTCTTCTTCTTTTTCTTCTTCTAATCATATCAGCATAAAGGAAGTTGCACCTCGTTGTCTTGGTGACACCAGGAGTCGTGAACGTGCGACACCCTCCGACCCCCCACCCCGCTGCTCCTCCAAAGGGTTCCAAACCTGGCTGAGAGGCGGGATGTGATTTATTCTGTTGTTGTTGTTTTTTTCTGATGGATTTTGCTGTTGAATGGAGATGTGACTGCTGTCCATCTGCAGGTGGCGCTCCAGAGACAGAGACTTTATCGGGGACATATGCTGGTTTTTCTTCCTTGTCAAAGGTGCGGCTCCGTGAGGAAGAACCAGTCCGGTTCAAAGCACAGAAAAAATAAACCACTTTTCTGTGGTTTATTTTTCATTCTAAATGTCTGTTTAATGCTCCGTGTTTGCATAATCACCTACATTCCCATTACATTTGTTCTTTTTCTTGCAAAAAAAGCCAGATAAAATAAAATTGTGCTTTCTTCGTGTTTTTCTTTTTGATTTTAGCTTCGTAATTCTGGTGAATTCCATTGTGCTATTTAGGTTTTGAAGATTTCGGATTGTTGGTTCGTGTTTTCGTCCTGGCAGTCGACTCGGCGGGAGATGAGAGAAATCAGTTTGAGCAGGAGGCTGCAAACAGAGGGCTAAACACTGACGTGTGGTCAAGTTCTGGGTGATTATTGGTCGACGCTTAGAAAGCAAGAGGTGTCATCCCTGGGAGCTGTTGGTTTGATGGAGTACAGCTTTTTGCTGAATTTTTTTTTCTTTTTTTTTACTTTTTAGCTTCATCTTTTTGAATTTTAATTAAAAAAAAAAAAAAAAAAAGGTTTCCAAGGAGGAGAAGTAGAAGAAAAACCATCCATAAACTCCATTTGCAGATTTTTCAGCCCTAGTTCGCTGCTCGCTGCTGATCCGAGGTGTGAACGGAGGTGAGAGGACGGCAGGAGGAGAGAAGAAGAAACGTCTGAGTGGGAGGTTTTTAACTTTTACCACTTTACTTTTCTCCCCTTACCTCTTAACTTCCAATGTGAAAAAAAACAAAAAAAAACCCTGAAGGTTTGAATGTGTTTTTCAGTGTGAACTATTTTAAAGGACCAATGGAAAGGCTCTGTGATAAAAGGCCTTTATGTCTCCAGGCTGATTGTATCCTGAGAAGCCAGATTCCAGCCGTCGCGCAGGAAGATGAAGAATTTTCAAAGTGTACATTTTTTTTTTTTTGTCACAGGAGAGTCGCTACTTCCCACTCCACTTCAAAAAAAGAAAAGAAAAATCTTTTGCAATTTTTGTTCATCAAATCATTACACGCATGCCTCAACGCAAGCCCTTTTAATCTGAGGCAGTAAAAAGTCTCTGGAAGGAAGGCATCCGTCCCCATTCTGCCGAAAAAAAAAACATCTCTTCAGTCTCTCCAGTCTCCTTTTCTACGTGAGGAGGAAAAAAACTTTGCTTTAAACTTCACTCTGGTTTACTTCCTCCTGCTTCTCCGCCGTCGCACCACCACGGCTACTGGGCGACAGCCCCAATGAGGCACCATGATGGTGGGCGGCGCTAACCACGGCTGGCTGTAACTCCGCCCCTTGTCCCTCAGAGAAACGCAGTTCTGTCCGGCGAAAAATGTTGAGGCATTTTTTCCAGATTATTAAGAACAGTTGATATTTTTCCAAGTGTTTCTCCTTTTTGCTTCAGTTGACGAAACTTTTTAACTACCAGGTTCGATACTGAGAAACACAAACAAACCATGCAAACTCTGAACCAATCAGAGAAGTCGAGGCTTTAAAAGCCCGTGGAGACATCTGGAAATACAACAGAGTTAGTCATATATAGTGCAGGAACATTTAAAGCCCTTAATTCACGGATAATAAACCCGTAGAAATGAATTTGCAGAACACTTGGTGGTAAACAGCACTTTTACTAAATTCCACCTGATTTGCATTGATTTCCTGCGCCGAGTTTTCATCATTTTCAATTTCGTAGCAAACGTGCTTTTTGCAATTAAAGGCTAATTGTGTTGACGGAACTGGCGCGGTGTTATTAAATGTCATAATCAGAGTTCTGGAGGGGATTTGGTGCATGAGGAAGAAGAAGAAGAAGAGAGACGTGGCTGGAAATGAGAGGAGCTGAACGTCGGCTCCTCGGCTCAGGCACGCAAACATCTAGCGTGACTCTCCCAGGAAACAACACAACAGTCCGACACACACCGACACACACCAACGCACCCCGCCGCCTCCTTCCCGGCGCCCTCGGCCACTCTTGGCGCCTCGCTGAGGCGGCGGCGTTCCGGCAATTCCACCGGGTCCCTCATTAAGTCCGGCGCTCCTGCGGGCTCCCCGGGGACGGCCGGTGCTGCTGGGTAAACTTTGGAGAGGTCACCTTCCCGCCGCCGTCTTGCAGCCGACCCGTCCCAGAGTCCTGTCAGCGGAGGGAGAGTGTAAACAAGCGGAAAGGTTAGCGTCCTGCTCTCAGCGGGGACCCCTGCTGGGACCTGCCGGGAAGCACGGGATGCATGTTGTGCAAGGAGCAACTCTGGGAACGACGAGGACACGGATGCGGAGATGCTGGAAAACTGAACATTTGGCTTCGGCTTCACATCGAAATCAGCGAATCTATCTTTTAATCTCAATATTTTATTTGCTATTGCAGTTTTCAAAGGCTTTGTGTTGTCGAGTTGTATCCTAACAGCATAATTCCATTTATGAGTAACGCTCACCAAAGAATTTACAAAGAATCTGTAAATAAATTCACCTTTTGAATTGAAAAAGCTGAATGGATTTGAAAGAGAATATAGAGTCTTACTCTCAAGTTATTTCATTTCATCACCTTCAAATTCCTGGCATGACTCTCAGCCGCTCGTCCATAAGATAAAATATCTGGGGCAAAACGGGCAAAAAAAGCAAAGTGGCAGGAATTTAAACGCAAACAAAAGAGGCTGAACCTACGTCCTCGTCGAAACCAAATAAACAAAGTCTGTTTCAACTCATAGTAACACGTACCTGTAAGTAACCGTCCGAGTTTTACCTTCTCTATTTTTATTTCAAAGGTTAAATTTCACATTGTTTGAGAACGGAAACAAGCACAGAGCAACACAAAGTCCTCTTGGATGCTGCAGCCCTGCGACCGTCAAGGTCAAGGTCAAGGTCAGGTGGAAGAAAGGAACTGTCCTGAAGGTCTGAGGTCTTTTGCCGGGAGAAGTTTCCCATTTCGCCAGATGTACGCCATAAATATAAAACACACAAATGACTGGCGCCGCCCTTCTGGCTGCCCTCTGTTTGCTGCTGTGCGGGGTAACGACCCCTGAAGGAGACGATCGCCGGCCGCCGGTTTCCCCCCTGTGACCCATAACAGGCGCGCTTTTTAATGCTGCCGGTAATTACAATCCAGTAAAGGAGGGCGGTGGGTGGAGCCATGCACGGCGCCGCATGAAGTTCCGAGGGATAAGTCAGAAGGCGTCGCAGAAAGCAGCAGGAAATTTAGTTGCGTCAATTGACCAATCAGCAACCTCGATGAGGAGAAAGGATATAAAAAGCATTTATTTTTGGGCTCCAAACTCTCCGACGGGCTCGTTGCAGATTACAATTTACACTCTGGGGTTTTGGCAAAACCATCGTCTGTAAAAGATGCAAAGATGGGCGGAGACTCCGATTACAAAAAGGAGACCAAATACCAAAAAAGTGGCATTCTATAATTTGGCCAGCAGGGGCCGCCAAAGTTGGTTGCAAAAAGACTAAGAATAACTGGCTGTCGGTACGAGGGAGGAGCCCTAAACTTTGTCTGAATTGTGAGTGAAAATAGACATAAAATTGTGGTTTGGGCTAAAATTCCCTAGCCAAACTGCAGGGGGGCGGGTATTTGGGCCACACGCGCCAATCACTGCCCACCTCTGGTTCCGCCCACACATCCAAATATGGAATCTTTCAGCAAAACCAGGAGCTCCAGATGTAGCCAGTCTGTCCCCAATGGGGTTGCATCAGGGATGACTCCGCCCACCTTTATGGTCTTGATAAACAGTTAGTATACCTTTATCAACAGTCAACTATTCAATTAAACCTTGTAAAAAAAAAAAAAAAAAAGAGTAGCGACTGAAGGAGGGCGGGGCCAATGAACTTGGCGCCCTCGCCATCCTGCTTGCTGTTTCCACGCTCGGCGGTCCTTCACTGGATTGTCGGTGGGCTGATCGCTCGCTGAGTAAACAAACACTGCCGTCTCTTTCATTGGACCTCTGCCACCCCCCCAACCTCTCTACACCGCCGTGTTTAAACAGATGAATGCGATTACATCCTGTTTTAAATGACATTGGACGTTTTGTGTGTTTAATGAAATAAAAAGGCGCCGCTATTGCGTCTAAAGACGAGGCCTCAACACGACGATTCCCTCCGAGTACTACTTTGTGTGCTCACCTTGTGTGTGTGTGTGTGTGTGTGTGTGTGTGTGTGTGTGTGTGCGTGCGTGCGAGACCATCCCTCACCAGCGCTGAATGTGTTTTCCAAAGGAGGATGATTTTTTTTTGTTTGTTTTGTTTTTAGTTTCCTGGCTGCTGATGCGTGGCCGCGTCCTGTCACTCATTCATTAATTCAAGGGTTTTTTTCATCAGCGGTGAAATTGCCGCTAGATTTTCTTTTTTATTTTATTTTTGTTCTCTGGAGACGCACCGTTAACTTTCTTTGTTGTTGTCGTCTCACAGATCAGTGACGCCGTTCTGGCCGACGGCGCCTGGTTGTGAATTAAACCGCCGCCACCGCCCCAGCTGGTTCTTCAAACTCTGGCGCCCCCTGGTTCCATGGGACTCAAAATTGCTCCATTTTGGATCTTTTCTACCCGGAAGTCAACGAGCAACAACTCAAAGCCAAAAGTGTGTCTCATCGCGATCAATTTGCAGTTATGTACAACTGATCAGATCACACGTGTGGCGACCACCTCTGTGTTGCTTTTTCTTTCACTATTATTGGCTCAGTGCTGCCCCCTATGGTGGCGGCAGGTGTCGGTGATACTTTGTTAGTTAGTTAGTTAGTTTGTTTAGTGGTGTGTTGCACCGTGACAGTCATCAGTGCAACCGCCACAAATAACATTTGCAGAACATTTAGGCCAATGACCTGGCGGTCCTCGTCTCGGCCCCGCCTCCCTTCACCGCCTCAGCCAATCACGTCGAAGCATCCCGCAGCTCGACTTCGCCTCTTTGAAGCCTCCAGTTTTCCGGCCCGGCGGCTCCGTCCTCCTTTGTCTCGCCGCTCTCCCCACCGCAGGGGGAAACCGTGATTCATGTAGCGCTGCCATTAATTTCATGTAACACGGCTTTTATCTCCGCCGCCGCTATCGCTTCCATTTTCTCCCGCCGATTGTCTCACCTCGCCTCGGCGTTACTCTCCCGCTGCCGCCGCCGCCGTCCTCTCCGGCTCTCTTCGCTCGCTCGCTTGCGCGGCGGAGCGGCGTTATCTCTCCTCCTTCCTTCCTTCTTCCCTCCCCCGCCTCGTCACCTCGACCCTTTAGCGGCGCTTTGTTGGAGGGTTCCTGGAACGTTTCTCCCCTCATTGTTCTCTGACGGTCGCCGCTTCCCGCTGGGGGGACGTCGTCAACGTTTGTCATTTCCACGATGTCTGAAGTCGATAAACCAGGAGCGCAGAACCTCTGGTAATGTTCAGCGTGTAAACGGCTGTTAGAACCTCCTCTATTAATGCTCATTCCCTATTTAGTATTGTTTCTTTTTTATTTTTGCAGCTTCAAAAGTCTTGAGACTTGAACCAGGCTTTGTCCTGCTATTTACAGGATAAACTAAAAACTAAAAATTAGACTATCGATCAATCTATCTGCTGCTGTAATTATGCAAATTTCCCCACCGAATTTCCCCACCGTGAAATCAGTAAAGGTCTTCTTCTTCTTCTTCTTCTTCTTCTTCTTCTTCTTCTATTGTTACCAATTGTTATTGTATGGGTATGGGTGATTCAGGCCTCTTGCAGTAAGGGAAACGCCACTAATTGGATGGAAGACAGCTCAGCGCTGAGCTGGTGGAGGACAACCTAAAAAAAACAACCTAAAAATAAAAACACAGATGAAAGCTGAGGATTCATCAAGTGTCACATCCGCTGCACCCCCAGCACCCCCACCTCCACCACCTCCACCACAGAGTCCCCAGTGGCACCGAGTCGCTGGAAATGTCAGGGGTCAAGTTGCCCTCGCCGCTAAAGTGGCGGTCACCCTGGGCCACGGAAAAGGTCGCCGCCGCCGTCGACAGCCGTGGTCGTTGAGTCACGGTCGCCTGCACGAACCTCGGCGTGGCATTCACATCACTTCCTGATTCCTCCACCGCCGCCGCCGCCTCGCCACCTTCTCTGTCTTCTGTCTCCTCCTCTTTGGGTCGAGCGTCTTGACAGATGTGCCCTGTGCCGGGAGTGAAAGGTCACTTCTTAAAGTACACTTAACCCTTTCCTCCGGCTGTCTGCGGCGGGATCAGGCCTCAGACTGCACACAGGAAGGACTCGTGATGGAGGGAAAACACGGTGTCTGGACACACCTTGTCATGCACTGATTTATTATTAACTTTTTTTTTTTTTTTTACCACTTTCTACACTGTACACACATACAGATGATGTGAAATATACGTGAAGCAAGATATATGTGTAATTACATAGCAGAGACAACATTGTTCAATAAGTGAAAATATGTTTTAGATGAAGGGCGGCTATTTAGAAGAATCTAAACTGAATCTAAACACGAGTCAACATGAGTTATTTCACACTTCATCTGGTTTACTATATAATTCAATATATGTCCTTTCATAATTCAGCTTCCCTCTGTGAGAATCTACATATATATGCACATTGTATACATTATCTATCTATCTTTCTATCTATCTATATTTATTTAATTTTTTTATATGTTTTATTTTTCTTTCTTTTAATTTCTCACTCCTCTGCAACGTGCACCAGGAGGTCGCACGCAGCGACTGAACTCTGGTTCGCCTTGCTGGCGTCACATCAGAGTCCCTGTAAAACGCAAGCTGTCAAGCAGGGACAGGGATAAAAAAAAAAAACAACAAAAAAACAAAAAAAAAACAAAACAGCCACGTCTCGCTGACGGGGGGGGTAATTATGAGCGAGGCGCAGCGCCGTCGTCCTATCATAACATCTTTAACTGGAAGGAATGAATAAAACATGGGGCCGCACACTCCACGCTGACACTAATCATCGGTTCCTATACGTTCGCCGAGCCAGATCCTCCATCTCCACCGTCTCCGCCCTGGCAGTCGACGAGCTCCGATTGGACGGAGACTCTCGCAAACTGCACCAGCAGGGGGCATCAAACCCTGAGCTGCACTCCACCTCCGCTCTTAACCCATCATTTGGACGGCTACAACGTACATCGGAAGGACAGAGTGGGGAACTGTGCAAACCCCCATTCCACCAGCCTCCAACACGCACACACACACACACACACACACACATGGGGTTAATGGCCGCGCCCACCTTCCATCCTGCTGCTGCCAGACGTCACGCTGAGCTCTGCGATCGCTGCCAGGCCACGACAACTCACATATGGAGGGCTGCGGCTACCAGCAGGGAGGGGGGGTGGAAGAGGGGGTGGGGGTGGGGCTGGGGGTTCCTGTAGGGGAACTATATAGGAAGTATAGACCAGGAAGAACCCAGCTGAAGCCCGACCCTGCAAGCGTGACTCCAGGACAGTCGGGATGTGAATTCTCACAATCTTGCAATACTTTACGTTCCACAGTTTCTCCGGGATTGGTCCTTCAGGAAAGACCATTGCTTCTGATTGGCCACTTTACTCCTTGCCTCTACCTTCAACCCTTTACCCAATCAGGAGCAATGCAAGGGGCCGAGCCTTTGCGTAAGTCTGTCGCAGTAAAAACACTCTGTATCTCAATATTTCTTAGCATTCAACCCTCTGCCAAATTTCCACAATGTCATCACACTAAAAGAAGATGATGTGTTTTTCTTCTGTTGTCCTGTTTGTTTTGTGGAGCAACTTTGGCCAAAATCCTTGATGGTCTTCCCGACCATCCGTCCCGGACATTTGTTAACGCTGTTGTGACAACTTTACCCCCCCGCCAGCGCCGCCACCATGTACTCACTCGGTGACCTCCGTGCTGTGTGCGTCAAAACGTGTGTACTTGTGCGGCGGCGGTTCATCACTCCTCCTCCAGGTCTCAATCTGGCTCTTGTCTCCGGCGGTGGGCGGCGCCGCCGAGGTCCCCGCCGCTCGCCAAAGGTCAGAGTGGGTGATTTATGGGCGGGGGGGCTGTTCGGGGGACCTCCCACGGCCGCCGCCGCCGCCGCCGCCGCTGTCACCGTCACCCACTCTCCCCCTCCTCACCCTGGATGGGAGCCAACATCTCAGACTCCAGAAGCTTGTTTCAATTATCTGGGCCCCTCCTCACCTTCCACGTGCACCTGATTAATTGGCCGTACGCCCGGCGGGCGTGGCCGGGTGTCTGTCAGGGTTTCCTGCTGCTGGAGCCGCTCGTGTCTCCACATCAGGACGGGTTCGAGGTCGACCACCGGGGTTTATTGTTCTCTATTAATTGGTCGGCTGGCTTACTCCACTTTCTCCTTCCTGTCCCTTCGTCTTTCCCACTCTGTGAGTGACCGTCAGCCCTCCTGGGACTGAGCCCCCCCCCCACCGCCCCCCGCTAGATAATGTCATATTCCAGATGTCGGGTCTCCGGTTCTCCTTCCAGCTGCTGGAAGTTCAGCCTCACCTTGTGTCGTTCCAGCAGCATCCAGTGCCATCAACTCCCCGGCTGATAGTCGCCGGTGGTTGTTGCCGCGACCCGAAGGGACGTTGATGGAATATTTTATGTCGCATATTGTGCTGGAGTAATAAAAAACCCGACTCCAGTGGTCAGTTTCATCAACACCGCCTCACCTGGTTGTGATTTGGTGGCGACCTCGGAGGCTCCCGATCTCGTTCTGCTGGTATCAGACAGGATGAACTTTGCCGGCAAGGTTTATTTACCCAGCAGCAGAGACGGCAGAAGTATTCAAATTCTGTACTTAAGTACAGAATGGTAAAAAAATATATATATATCCTGATAAAAGTAAGAAAATACCGGTTCTGAAATGTACTGAAGTGAAAAAAAAAATATTAATTTTCCATTAATGAAACAATACATTTGTTGATAATTAAAAAAAAGAAAAAAGTAAGAAGTACAGATATTTGCGTACAAATGTAGGGACTCAAAGTAAAAAGAAGTCATCACAAAAAGAAATGCTCAAGTAAAGTACACATACCTAAAAAATCTACTGAAGTACAAAAAACAAAAGTATTTGTACTTGGTTACCTCCCACCTCCACCCAGCCGTGACTGGATTGGCTGCCTGGATCTGAGACTGGGTGGCAGAACTGGGGGCCGGAATCCGGCCGGCCGTCTCGAACAGGACGCAGCTCGTCAAGAAAATCTAATTATCCCACGTGGACGACGTCCGTGGAGTGATCGGAGGGACAGATACGGCGGCTTTATTGCTGCAGTGCCGCCTTCGTCCGGGGATCTCCGGGAACCAATCAGCTCCCGAACGCTCCGTCGGCGAGATTGAATTTCGCAAAGTTGTGTTTGAGGCATTTTCATCTTCTGCCTCTCGAAAATATAAATGATAAAAGGAAATTGAAGCCCGCGGCTAATTACCCCTTAATTTTTAATTTTGAATAAGGAAATGATTAGAAGAATGTGGCCTTGAGATGCCACAAAAAAAAACCTCATCAAGTGTGGACAGTAGTGCACACACACACACACACACACACAGGCACACACACACACACACACACACACACAGGCACACACACACACACACACACACACAACTACTACCAACTACCAAGTCAGAAGCCCTGCGTGCAGCTTCCTGACGTCTTCCCACTCGGCCAGTCGATGGTATTGATCGGCCGCTAACGCCGCGGAGAAACTATGGATCGTGGCATCTGACACGACAAGGTCTCCTGAAATAAACACTCCCACATGCAGATCAGGGTTTTAACATTTGACGCGGCGCCGCTTGATGTCGACCCGCCGGGGTCCGGAAGCCCACGTTCCAACTAAACAACCGCCATTTATGCACTTCCTGTTGCTGCTGTCGAGGAACATTGGCTGTCATGTCGGCATCGAGCGCGCGCACACCTACACACACACACTCACACACACTCACACAGACAACAGAGGAGTTATTTTTCTTTAGAATTGTGCCTCGGGGGGGTTCGACAAAATACACCAAAACGCCAAAATGAAGCCAATTACGTTTGAATTTGTGTGTGCGCAATTTCACAATTCAACCTTCAAAATGACACCTTCAGATCTGCCAGTCACCAACAACGCATGTTTTCTCGCATGCAAACAATATACTTTGTAATCATTTTAGTGTTACGTGTCACGTTTAACTTCCTGTTTGTGCGGTTCGGTGCGTCGCAAATTTCCGTTGCTACAGATTTCAAGGAATTCATGGAAATGTTTCATCATCTAATTGATTGAAAGTGCGTCATAATATTTCCCTCTCGAAAATACCCTCGACTTCATCCGAGAATCTGTTTAAAGCTGAGCTTGACGCAAAATTGACGTAAATTTCCAATGTTTTCACGGTTTTCTTGCTCTGTAACTGTAAATTCCCTCAAACTCAACACCGCTCTTTCTTTCTGTTTGTTACATGAAGCCCTTAGAATGTGTTTCTTTCTTTCCAGTGAGAAAGTCATAATTCTATCCTTTACAGCTCGCCATGAATCGGCGGGAAGAGGAAGAAGCTTTTGGAGCAAGAAGAAAAAAGTGTCAATTGAAGGAAACGACGGCGGCAAAGATGCATTTCTTTTCTTTTCTTTTCTTTCCCTTTTTTTTCCCTTTTTATTCTCGAACCCCTCGAAACTCCGCCTGTCATGGTCCTGTGAAAATACAAACTCATTACTTTAAAGCTGACGTGGAGTGGTGCTCGTGTCAGGGGGATTTAATGTTAATGCAGTCTCTTAGATTACTGAGCGCCGTCATTTCAGCCGCGCCATATTTGCCCAGGATTTCGCCGCATTAGAATATTTTTTTTTTCCAGTGTGTTTTTAGAAAAAAAAGCAAAAAAAAAAAGATGAAGAAGAAGAAGAAAAACGCACAACCGCAACCACAACCAGACCAACACTCAGTTTGTTTTGCTGCCCAAATGACGTTCAACACCAGCAGCGGGGATTCAGGTAGCTGGGGAAGAAAACAAGAAGAAGAAGAAGAAGAAGAAGAGCGGAAAGAAGAAAAAGAAGGTGGAAGAAAAGGAAGCGGCGCTTTTGAGCGAGGCGGCTCGTGCCGAGTGCAACCACAAGGTCTTTGAAGGCTGAGGAGAGAAAAGAAAAATGCAAAGAAAATAGCGAGGCGGGCGTCGGTGCTTAGCGGGGGTGTTTAGCAGGCGTATACTCACTCACCTTAATAGAGAAAAACAACCCTTGACCTTCATCACGGTGGTAGTAACACTCAGCTCACTCTGAACTCGCCCAGGGGGAGAGAGAGAGAGAGAGAGAGAGAGAGAGAGAGAGAGAGAGAGTTGTGTCTTTTTTAAAGGGACTGTTGGAATCGAGCGATTTGGCTCCTCAATAAAAAAAAAAGGTGTTGGGGGGGCGGGGGGTTGCTTTGTTTTAAAGGTTTGACGCAAACTTTGAAAGATCTCCGAGGACCTCGGCCTTTGTCAACATGTTTAAGTCCAATTCAGAACCTCGAGATAAAATAAAATAAAATAAAATAAAATAAAATAGGAATGTCGACAAAAAGAAGAGGAAGGAGGAAACGTGCGGAAAAAGGTTTCAATGGACCGACGGTGGGAGACAGTTCGGGCAGAGCCGGCCAATCAGGCGGAGGCTGGAGTCAAACCATTGCAGCCGCAACCAGATGGAAGGTGGAGTTACGACGGAGGAGGAGGAGGACGGGGAGGAGGTGGAGGAAGAGGAGGAGGACGTGACAATCACATCCATAGAGAAGAGAATAGAAGTATTTATTATTCCCACACCGGAGATATTTACATCATTATAACAATGGTATAATGCAAAAAGCAAGGAGTCGTGCAGGACATAGATGACACACACACACTCTCACACACACACACACCTTCCAGGACTCGCTGGAAAAAAGGCCAAGGAGCTCCAGGTGCATCCGAGCAGGACCAACGATCCCGCGTCGTCTTTCTCTGCAATCATCCAGCAAACTGGGAGCAAAGTTCTGCCTCCGTCACTTCGCCCACCGTCGCCTCATTTCCCAAATCAAAAGGTTTTGATTTTCCCTTCGCCCGGCGACTTTTGAGGGCCGCTGGGAAATCATCCTGCGGTAAAACGTTTTGCGCCGACTTCTTCTTCATCATCTTCGTTTTCTTGCTCAAATTGAGTGATTTTTTTATTCTTCCTTTTTATTTTTTTTGCGTCACTCGGCACCTTTTTCAACAACACAGCACACAGCCAAAGATGAGACATTTTTACCCTTTAAATATTAAACAAGACTTCACTTCCAGCGTTAAAGGAGCCGTCCATGGACGGTAAAATACATTCACACGTATTTATATATATTTATATATATATATATAAATATATATGTTGGGGGATCAAACAGGCCACTAAAAGGCCTTCAAATCTACCAAATTAAAGGGGCTGTTACTTGACTTTAAAATAGCGGCTGGATTAAACACGGCGCCACGCAACCTGGCGGCCAAACATTAATGGAACGGAGGAGCTTTCAGAGGTGGCATTTCAACCGTGGGAACAGAGAGAGGGGGGTGGCGAGAGAACGAGCGAGAGACTACGGCGCTACTCTGCTGCCGTCACGCCGCCTGAATGAGGAAAGAGGCATTTAGTGACAAAGAGGTGGCCTTTTCCCGCCGTAATTCCCGGGCAGCGGGAAGATTGTGGCGTTATCAAAGTGGCCCGGATGGCCGAAGTGCTCATCATCGCAGCGTGGCGGCGGCGGCGGCGGCGTGGGGGAGGGAGGGAGGGAGGGGGAGGCGGAGGGGGGGGAGGATGTTTTCCAAACGTGATTAAATCAAAGTCGGCTCTAAGCAGGAGCCTCGCTGGCTCCGCCCCCTTCCCGGGGTTCAGCTTGTTAACAACGTCTCGCCGCCACCTGACGGGGGTGAGAGGTATCGGCCGCCGCCCGCGACAAAGCAGAGCTGCTGTTTCTTTTCTTTTCTTTTCCTTCCCCCCCCCCCTCCCCGATGTGAATGGAGCGGCGGCGAACACGGCTGAATGACACACTACAAAGGTTGGACGAGCCGCTGCCCTTTTCTCTCTTAAATGGTACGTTGGCATTTAGCTTCGCACGTGTCAGCGTGTAGCGCGCACGCACGCACACACACACACACACACACACACACACACACAGGCACGCACGCCTCTACCCCCAAAAAAAATCTGCAGTGTGTGTGTGAGAGAGAGAGAGAGAGAGAGAGAGAGACAGAATGTTCTTCCTCTTTTTTTTATCGGTTCCCAGAAACAGGAAATAAGAAGGAAGAACTTGTGTGTCAGGTAGATGGGAGGAGAGGGAGGGAGGGGGCGAGTTGCATGATAAGACCAGAGGAGAGAGAGAGAGATGGAGAGAGAGAGAGAGGTGACTCATTTTCTTCTTTTCTTTCTTCTTCTGTTCTTTTTTTTCTCCTCCCGTATGCACATTTTCACACAGAAGACAATTTACACGTTGAGTCCATATTATGTTCATTCTGAGTGGCCTCTCCAGATAATTCTATTAGACTGACGGCTGCTGCTGCTGCTGCTGCTGCTGCTGCTGCTGCTGCTCACAAACACACACCGGCAGCACCCACGGAAAACAAGGGCTAAAGTGTGTGTGTTTGTGTGTGTGTGTGAGAGAGAGAGAGAGAGAGAGAGAGAGAGAGAGAGAGAGAGAGAGGAGAGTATATGGACAAGAATAAAAAGAAAGAAGAAAACCAACTCAGGCCGTGAATCCTCAAGGCGGCTGTGCGAGCAGCAACTTATCTAAAACGTCCGGTGAGCCGCTGGTTTATCAGCTGCTCTTTCAGGACGCCGAGTATTGAAGCAGCAGCAGCAGCAGCAGCAGCAGCAGCAGCAGCAGCAGCAGCAGCAGAATGTATTACAGCATCAGGACAGCGCCTCCCTGCTGCTGCTGCTGCTGCTGCTGCTGCTGCTGCTGCTTGACTCCCCAAACGGCTGTAATTCTCTGTCATTCCGCGGAGGATCAGCCCAGTTTTTCCGGCCCTGGATTGGCTGCTGAGGTCGGAGGGATTTTATCGCTTCTCTCCTACGACGTGGCGGAGCTCAGAGAAAAACAGATGAAAAAAAAAACAAAAAAACACCCAACTTCATGTTTGCTGTCCACTCACTTTTTTTTTTCTCTCCATCTCTCTCCATCTCTCTCTGGCTCTCTTTGAAAACAAGAGCTTTTCCCGTCGCCAGCGCTGCGCTCCGGCTTCCAGGGACGAGGAAGAGGAGGAGGAGGAAGAGGATGAAGTGGGAACGTCGGTCCTGATGCTGATGAATGTTTGCATCTGATCTGCTGACGGCCGAGGAAGCTTCAATCCCTTCAGAGAGAAAAAAAGAAGAGGGGGGAAGAAGGAAAGAGGTGGGGGGCGGGGGGGAGGGGGGAGCGCCAGAGATGCAATTTAAAATGTTTCCTGCGTCTCTGGGATTCACTTTCAGTTCGTCGGTGGAGGAGAAAGTTTTGCAGGTTGTTGGCGTGCAGACGCAGCATCCATGACTTTTGCACAGGTTGAGCAAATAGTTTAATCGGAATGATTTTCCACACCAAGATGCAAGATCCACCGGGCAAAACTACCGACTGATGCATTTTAACCATTTTCCTCTAATTACACAATTCTGCGCGATAGCGAGTGCGACGTTGCACCGACGAATCGCTGCTGGGCGACGTCGATGATTGCTCACCATGTTTCAGCTTTTTCCTGCGGCTGACGTCAGAACGTTCTCGTAATGTCACCTCGCTGCAGTTACCTGCTGCGTTTTTGTCGTGTCGTGGGTTCATTGCTTTGACGGATGCGACCGACTCTCACCAGCAAGCACCGGTGGTCTTAAAAATACAAATACCAAGTCCATCAGATGCTTGTTTTATTCTTCACTTTTCATTTTTATGTTTCATTTGCACCCATTCAATTCTCTCTCTGTTCCCACCAGTTGATTCCAGTCGAATCAAGGAAGGTGAAAAAAAAAGAAAAAAAAGTTTTCTTCCTTCATTTCCAAATCAAGACTTCTGGACTTTGACTGGTGAGGGACCTGACAGGAAGTCAGGACGCTGCCTTTCTTTAGCTAGATCACTGACTGTGTGTGTGTGTGTGTGTGTGTGTGTCAGCTGATGAACTTCACTTTCTATCAGCTCGTCGGCTCAGCGGCCAATCAATAGGCTGAAGGACGAGGATGTCAGAAAGACAACAACGCCACACAACACACACACACACACACACACACACACAAAAAAAACACACAACAGAATGAAAGAGCTCTGGTTCCTCGGCAGGAAGGCGAGGGGTCAGGAGGGAGGGGAGGGGCGGCGGGTGGTGTGGGGTGAGGGGGGGTGAGGGGAGGGGGCCAGAGAGTGTGAGAAAAAGGCCAAGATAAGTAAATGAAGAATAAATCACAGCGAGAGTTGCAGCCTCACGCCGCTGCCGGCCGGCCGGCCGGATCGGCCGGGTCGGCAGGTTATCAGGCCGCCGTTTTATCTGCCGCCGCCTTTTACCGGAACGCTTACCAAGAATTCCCGGGAGGTCCGTCCACCCGGCCGAGATTCCCAGCAGGTCCGGGATCCATCGGCAGAGGTCGGCACGAGTGCGACGGCCACTCAGGAGAGGAGGGAATTCCCGCTGGTGTTGCCAACGTCCATTCAGAAAAATGAAGAAGGCCCTGCGGCAGTTTTAAATTGTATTGAAATCTTTGAATTGAACGTATTTTTAGACACCAATCAACAAAGTGCAGGATTGATGGCTTTTACAAAGGAATTCAATAAATATAAAGCTGAAAGGAACAAGCCGTCCTGATTCAGAGCCGACTCTACGCAAGCTAACGCAGCCAGTACGCAGTTGTTGTGAATGCGTTACACAGATTGTACTGCCTGCAGCTACGGTTTTGAAGGCAAACTCTCTGAAAACGAACGTGAGTTTGCATCAAAAATGAATGCATGAATTTACGGGACAAACCCCGGCCCGCATTGATTCAAAACGGGACGCACCACTGCATTGTCTGATACGGGACAATTCTGTATTTTTTTTCTAATTCCCGGGGAACCTGGAGCCGTTAGCAGTTAGCAGTTAGCAGTTAGCCACAGCGAGGGTGGGACTTCCTGCTATTTGTGTGGTGGAAAAGGGCATGTCAATGTTTTCAGGCTCCAGTCAAGACAGAATTTTTATTTATTTTTTTTCCGAAATGAAACAAGCTATGCTAACAGCTAGCGCGGTGGCACACGCTGCTGACGACCGAAATCACCTTCAATTTAATATTTTTTTTGTTTTGTTTTGTTTGAAACGCAGTTGTTCCTGGAGGTTAGAGCAAAAAAATAAATAAATAAAGACAAAAAGAAAGAAAGAAAAAAAGAAAGCTTTTCAAACAGCTGCTCAGTTCCTTCAGAGGTGGAAGTTCCAAGGTCACATGACTTCCTCGCACATTCAAAAATAAATCAAAAAGAGACATTGGCTCGAGCAGCTAAATCCTAAAGGCAGCAGGGGGGCAGAGAGGGAGAAAAGTCTGTAGCCCTGAAAATCAAAACTTTTAGAATTTCAAAAAATGCAGAATCGCCTTCGACGACGGCAAGTTTGCGACGACATTTTTTCCTTTTTTTTTAATGAACACTTGAGAAACATTTGTGAGACAGTTCAGGGTTAATGGGACTCCTGAGATTTTGAATTCAAAAACAGAGAGAAAAAAAAAACACGTTTCTGCAGGTTATGAGAAACGGCTGAAAATCCTTGACGGGGAAAAAAAATTCTTGTGACTTTTGAAGTTTGTCATCATGCAGAATATTGTGTATGACTTCAACAAAAATGTCCTTTTTTACACTTTACTATGACTCCTGTTTGAGTTTATAAATGTGTTTTATTGTAATATACTAATAATTGCCTCAGTCTGTCCTAATTGTTCATCACTTCAGTTGGAGGAAAAACCAACAGACCTGCAGAAAGGCAGTTTTCCCAGCGGAGTCGTAACGCTACAGGAAAAAAAAAATAATAATAAATAAATAAATGTGCTACATTGTGATTTTTTTATTTATTTATTTTTTTGCTTCTTTTAAAAGCTGAGAAAAAGTGACATTTAAACGCAATAATATGCAATAAAAAAAAAAAAAAAACAAGCATTGGACCACTCTAACCCTGAAAAAAAAAAAAAAAAAAATACGAAACCGAAAGTGGGAAAAAAAAAAAAAAATCACCTTTTTGCACATAGAAAACGCTTTTAACGCACCTTTTCTTTGATTGTTTCTTTCAGAAGCAAATCCTGACATCAATATTTTGGCCGCCGATACCCCCCAAACCACCACCCGCGCCCCCTCACCCCCCAACCCTGTCTCCACACACACACATATACACATCCTGAGTGTGAGTGCACATCAGTGGCGAATTGAATGTAGCACCGCTGCCGTCGTCACAGCTCCTCGGGCTCCGTCCTCAGTGGCTAAAAGCCTTTTTGACATGAATTAGCATGTCGTCCTTAAAAGGTAGATGGCTCCAATTTTCCTCTGAAAGGTCTCCGGCTAATAGGTACTCCTCCTCCTCCCAGCCTGATCCAACCTTGAATCAAGAAACCCCTCACCCCTCCCTCTCGCCCCTCCACTTTCTTCTTCTTCTTCTTCTTCATCTTCTTCTTCTTCGTCTTCTTCTGTCGTTTTTTTCCTCATCTGCTTCTCCACACTTAGCAGACGTCGATTTAAAAAAAAGAAAAAAAAACATAATACAGCACTGCCGGCAGAGAGGAACAAAAAGCAGCGAAAAAAATCTTGTCGTATCAAGGCAAATGTACAGATATTTATTTCGGACAACACGCGCACACACACACACACACACACACACACACACAGACAACAACAACAACAACAAAAATTTAATTTCCATAATGCCTTCTAATGGATGGGCGCCGTGGTGCAGCGGGTGAGTCCAGAGGGCGAAGGCGCCGCAGACAAACACAACAATAAACAGCGACGAGCGCCGCTAATGGCGCCGCATATCGGCGGCTGTTAGCGCTGATGGAAGCGGCGATAATTAGCTAATTCAGCCATAATCTCATTTTGTTTGGCCTCACCTTTTGCGCCGGCACCGACGTCGACCCCGAGAACGCTTGAACGTTCCTGAAACGGCACGAATGAGAGCGGCGGCGCTAATTTAGCCTCCGCAGCAGCGGCAGCAGCAGCAGCGTGCTGTACGTATTTCAGGGTTTCGCGTCCTCCAAGGTGAGAAAACAACACGCTGCCGTCGTGGCAGCCGTTTAGTTTGTTTGGAATGTTCCGCCTCTTTGACCCCAAAGATGCTTTTATTGAGCTTTAAAAAAAAAAAAAAAGAAACACACCAAAAAATCACTGTGCTGTATTTAAAAGCTTCCTTTGAGTCTTAGCTGTTAGCTGTTAGCCACGTTTTTTCTTTCTTTTTTTTTTGCGTTTTCATTGACACATAGTGCACTCTGTTAGTGGCTCTGTTACTGTTGCTCCGCCCTAATTAGCCTCTTCTCCTTACTTAGCAGCGCAACATTTGGCCGCTCACTCCGTCTTCTTTTCTTCTTCTTCTTCTGATCCGATCCGATTTGTACAGGAGGTTTCATAAATGTTGCCGTTTTACTCTGATTGGCCTAAAGACAATTCAAAATTTCCAGGGTTTTTTTCAAGGGGCAAATTTGTGAGAAATGAGTGAAAACCAACCAAGCAAACAAACATGCAAAGCTGATTCCACTTTTCAGCTAGCGTCAAGCGCTAACTTCCGCTAATCAAAGAGGCACGACTCCCCCCCGACAAAAAAAGAAGAAAAAAAAAAAAAAAAAACAACATTTTGGCCGGCCGGCCGGCCAACAATAATCAGATTCGTCTCCGGAGCCATTTAGCCCGCCGCAGAAATAAGCGGGTGCATTTTACAGCAGCGATTAGCGATTAGCGGGCGGCGGGTTTCATAACTAAAAGCAGCCGCCGGCAATCAGCCGAAATCATGACAGTTCAGCGGGCGCACGACTCCCCGAGCGCCGCCGCCGTAATGGCCGCGCGTCTATTACGAGCATTAGTCCCCGTTCTCTTGCAAATTCACAGATCAGGGCGGCCAGACGGATCACACACACACACACGCACACACACATACGGACGCACAAACAGTTCGCCTCCTCCTCCTCCTCCTCCTCCTCCTCCTCCTCCTCCAGTTTTTTGCGATGTGGCGGCTGGTCGGCGGCGCTGGTGGTGTTTGTAGGTTGGCTACTGCGGAGGGGCGAGAGGCCAGCGGGGACGTGCTGGCATAATGCATCGACTAATAACTGTTTATTGTTGTTGGTTCCCCAGGGGGAGCACTTTATGGAAATGGCTGCACACCAAGGCCAGAGGTGGCAGAAGGCCACTGGGAAAATTAGCTTTTTAGATTCCTAACCCGCAACCCCCCCCACCACCACCACCACCAAACACACACACACACACACACACACACACACACAATACCTGCAGCCTCCCAAAGAGCTGTGGTCACACAGCAGGTGTGTTTCTGTGTGTGTTAAAGTGTTAATTTATGCAGATGTACCAGAATAAAATAAAAACTGAATTATTTCATAGACAAAGAGGGAAAAAAAATGTACGTATATATATATATATATATATATATATATATATATATATATATATATATATATATATATATATATATATATATATATATATATATATATATATATATATATATAGAGAGAGAGAGAGAGAGATATTTTTGTGTGTTTTTGCACGTGGATGCAAAGTGCAAGATGGCGACGACACGTTGCGCCCTGAACCGTCTCACCTGTTCACAAGTTAGAAGAAGGGAACGGACCGAGCTCGTCACACTGATTAATGCACAAACACACACACACACACACACACACACACACACACAGTGTTGGTCGGCACTGTCTCATATTTATAAGGTGTGATCTCGCACTTATTTGCATACATTAATTAAGCGCCGCGCTTCAAATAACACAAAATGACAACTGCATTAATGAAGTGACTGTTGCCGGCGACACACACAGTTCGCTCAGACTTTGCATATTTTAACACTCGCCTGACCCGACAACAGATCACACCACACACAGTCGCAGCGATGCACCGTTAATGTTTAAAAAAAATAAAAGTAGTTAAAGAAGTTAAGAGGCCGCCTCCAGGAACCTTGAGGGAACTTCTGGTTGTTCTGGTTCTGCTGAACCGTCAGGCCCTGGACTTGTTCACATGGATATTTTTAAAAAAAAATTTTTTTTTTTTTTTTTATTATTTTTCTTTTGTTTTCCTTTTTGTTTTTCCTCGTGGAAAAAAAAAAAAAATCAAAGTTCCTGGTAACTTTGACCGCTAAATAAAACAGGATTTCAATGACATGATGAGATTTACAGCGTGAAACCAAAAGATTCACAAACAGGAAGAACAAGAAAACTTTTTCCCTCGAAAACTTTTCTCCATATTTCACTTTTTTTTTTTTTTCGTTTTACAGGATTTGATGCCGCCAGCTAATGGTCCATCAACTTCCTCCACAACTGTGTGTGTGTGTGTGTGTGTGTGTTCGTGCGTGCACGTTTCATTGACCACCGCCCACCTGACCCGACTTAGTCTCATTACACCCTTCCAACATTTACCTCATAAAAAATGACAAAGATCCAGCGGAGGAGGAGAGAGAGAGAAAAAAATGGGGTGGAGAGAGAGAGAGAGAGAGAGAGAGAGAGAGAGAGAGAGAGAGAGAGAAGAGAGAGAGAGAGAGAGAGAGAGAGAGAGAGAGAGAGACGGGAAGAAGGACGGCGGCGGCCTGAACTGTAATTAATGAACAAGTTTCTCATGATTAACTTTTATGAAGCGACACTCCTGAGTCCTCCAGCCAGCAGGTAGCGGCGGCGGTGGCGGCGGTGGAGGCCCCGGAGGGGAGGGTGGCGGGGAAGGGGAGGGGGGAGGAGGGGGAGAGATGGGGAGCGGTGGGGAAGGACGAAGGAGGCAGACACTCGACCCCATTATTCCTCCTCAGCCGCTCGTAAAAAACGGCATCCCGTAAACTCGTTAAAAAGCCGGTCGGTGGCCTGGAGCGGCCGCCTCCTCCACAGGAAGGGGCGTGGCCAAGCGAGTCCGCACTTCCTGTTGTTGTTGCTGTTGTTTTTCGACCGTTTTCCAACATGGAATCAGCGACCAGGACCAAATCTGTTCATTGTGTTTGGCCTTTTTTTTTTTTTTTTTGCACGTTGTTGTTTTCCAAAAAGTCACCGCTTGACCTCTTGACCTCCAGAAACCCACCCACCCACCAACCGGTCGGTTCGGCCGTATTCTTATTTATCACCGGGAAAATAAAATTCCTGGGATATGTAGAACATGGAATAATATCCCCCTTGTTGCAAGAGACGAACTCTCTCTAGTCGTGATTAATGGTGAACTTATAAAATATAGAAATAATTTGGATTAATTAAAAAAAAAAGGAGACGCTGTCACCGGATATTAATTTGATAAAATGCCGGGGGAGAAAAAAGAAAAGAAAAGAAAAGACAGGAAAAAAAGAAAAATGTTGAGGCGGCTGAGCTAAAGCTGAAAATGCGCGAGTGTGATGATTTCCCTCTAAACTCTAAACAGCAGCAGCGGCGGAAGGAAGCTCAGCGCAAGATCTGCAGAGCGACGGCAAATCAGAAAACCATAATAAAGTGCAGATCCCGGCCGCTAACACCTAGCCTAGCGCCCGCCACCGCCGCCGCCGCCGGCGTAAGTCGCTTCATAAAAGAGCATTAGCTGTTACACATGAGGGCTCACGTCTCATCCGCTCGCCGGCATGTGTTATTAAAATGACACCTGCTCTACAAGGAGGCGGCGGCGGGGAGGTCGCGGCCACGCCGTCGCTACCAGTTAGCGGCTTCCTGTCGGGCGGGGAAACCTGCGTCTGATCGGGAGATCTTCCGGCCGTCGTACATTCAGCGACCGCCGTCCTTCCGTTTGTTTCTGTAGCGTCTGAAGCGTCTTTTGCGACAAACGGTAGGAGCCACTGTATAAGGAAACAGGAAGGACATGTGGCTGTAGCGTGGATGTAGCATAAGAGCTGGTTACCAGACTGGCAATATGGAGGCGTGCCGATTTTTCCCCGGTGGCCACTCGAGGTACTGCAGAAAGAAAAAAAAAAATCCCATGGGCCTAAAAAGCATTTTTTTTCCCATTGACCGCAATACAAAAATAAAGGCCATTGAAAACGGCTGACAGGACGACTGTGACCTGAAAACGCATTTCATATGAAAAAAAATTTCTGTTTTAGATTTTTAATGATAAAGGCCAGAAAATCATCAGAAAAGAGTTCATTCCCAGCGTGACGTCACCACGTCGTACTGGCTGCTGTGTCAACTCGTTCTGATTGGCTGCGTCCTGCAGGGCGACACCCTGGACCAGTGGCCAAGTAACACAAAATAATAAAAAGATTTTAAAAAATGATCAATTCTACTCATAAGGTCCTTTCAGGACGTTGCCTCAACGCAAACATGATCCCAAACAAACAACCATCAAACAGTTGATTTTTTTTTTTTGGAGTTCCCAAAAACTTCCCGAGCGCGTCCGCGTGTCGTTCGGCTCGTCGATATCATCAGAGAGCCGCTCGCTCTCGGACAATAGCCGCTGCACGCTCGTACATTCCGCCGCTATCTGCGTGTGAAGCGGAGACCCACAATGGGGCCACTGGCTGCCTGATGTATCAGCTCGCCGCTCGCCGCTCGCCGCTCGCCGCCGCCGCCTGACACCTCGGCAAATTGAAAACGGCGAGGGCCTTGTTCGCCCGACAAATGGTCCCGAGGAACGACGGCGGCCGGCGGAGAAGAAAAAAGGTGAAAAAAAAAAGAAAAAACACGAGCGGAGGAGCATCCCGGCATTTCCCATTCATGGAATATATATATACTCACACACACACACACACACACACACACACACACACACACACACACACACACACACACCCCAGTGCAGCATATGGCGGGAAAAGAAAAAAAAAAAAAGAAGGAAGATATATTTTACAAAATAAATGAAATAAAACTGAATGAAATCTAAATGAAATCTTAAGGCTGTAGCAGGTTCACGGTGGCGGAGCGGGAGGGGGGAGGGTGGGGGGGGGTGGCGATGGTGGTCGGGGGGGTGGTCGCTGTTTGTGGAGTTTATCGTGGAGCCTCTTGATACACCTTCGCCGTGATCCACCGTCAGCGGCACTTTAACTGGCCAAGGAAGTTACTCAGATACATGTGTGAGTGTGTGTGTGTGTACGCACACGTGCATGTGTGTGTGTGTGTGTGTGTGTGTATATATATGTGTGTGTGTGTGTTTTTCCTCCTCTGCCTCCACTTGAGCCGGTGCAGTTTATCCAGCCGGGTCTGACGCGAAGGTTAACAAAAAAAAAAAAAGTCTCTCCCTCTCTTTTTAAAGCTTTACATCCCCTCCTCTCCATTAGCGGCGATATTTAAATCAATTCCGCCGGCGTCGCCGCTAATAAAATCAATGGTCGTCTAAGCCCTCCGCTCCCCTTTCAAACGGCCCGGCGAGTATTAGTGTCACAGGACTTCCACCCCGGCGCAAGCTTACTGCTCATTGCCTAAGCCATTAATTGATTTTTTTTTTTTTCTTGCTCTCTTTGTCTCCGCCCTCCTCCTTCACATCCTATAATTTAATGTGTCCAGCGGACGTCAGAGTGCCAGCGGGGCAAAGAAAAACAGAAGAAGAAGAAGAAGAAGAAGAAGAAAAAAATGAAAGGCCTCTTTGGGTTTTGGCGCAAATGTGTGACGAGAGACGAGTTAATTCCCACGGCGCAAATTGCATTTTTTTTATTTTTTTTAGGAGGAGGTGGGTGAGGGGTGGTGGTGGTGGTGGTGACGGGGGTTCTATTGTTTCAACTAAGTGGTTTCAAATAGGAGACCGACTGTTAACACTCTGAAAAGCTATGAATCGTCTAAAACACCTACGAGAGTCGAACATCCAGCTTCAAAACATCTCCGTTTTCTCTTTTGCTTCACTTTTTCAGATCCTTCTCCTTTGAGAAACCTTCCGACGTCGGGATTTTTAATGTGAGGAAGAATTCATGCTTTGTGCGCTGGTCATTATTGTCGAGCTGAAAAATACAGACGAGAAATTGAAGGATTTCGTTTCCTTTCGTTTCAACCACTGAAACAAAGTTTTCCTCCAAATCTGCCGAGAATTTTCCGGATGCTCGGCGGGATGGACGGAACTTCTGGAAACCAGGAAGTGACTTAAACCATCGGGACCGTTTCGTTGGTTGTCTCCCAAAGTCTGGTGGACGATTTGATCCATGATAGAATTTAAGGGAGGGAAAAAAATTCCCAGTGGCAACATTTTAGAATGGGAATGAGCTTATCGGAAAATTTCGGACAAACTTTCCAGCCTTCGCCAACACGTCAAAGGTGGGCGGAGTCTGAAGTGTGACCACAGCCAATCAGAGGCAGAGGAAATCTGTCAGTTCTTTGCTTTTGATCAGACTGACTTACAGCAAAAACCTTGGCGAAACCCAGGCTGTAGCTCCGCCTCCTTCTCAGAGGAGGAGGACACTGATTGGTCCATCTTTCTTAAACTCTTAAACTCAACATTCCTGATTGGCCAGGCAGTCGGTCAGAATCGTGGATCAACACGCGAGCTGTCAAGAAGCAGCTTCATGCATTTCAGATCTTTTCAAAGCGGCTACATTTTCAAGGACTGAAAACGATTTCGGTTCGATCGCACATTAAATCACTCAAAGCGGCTAAAAAACGCCGATTTCACGCCTCTGATTCACGAGACGAGACAGCGATTGGCGGCGTGAAGAGTCGGAATGCGACTTGACGGGAATTATTCTATTTTTTTTCCCCTTCCTCCTCGACTGTAATGTGATTTTCTTTTCTTTTCCAAATCTGTCGTTTGGCAAAAACAATTAAGTCCCCCGGCGGTCGTCGCCGTCTCCGCCGGCATCGACGACGGCGACGACAACGGGCCTGACAGCCCGAGTCTCCCTTTGTTGTCACGACGACTGCGAGGAAGAAGCGCGGCCGACCTCCACATCGGAGGGGAGGGGTTGGGGGGCGGCGTTCCATTCCGAACCGACTCGTCCCGATGTTGGATTCTTTTACACTTTGATCTGCAGTAAAAAAAAAAAAAGAAAAAGAAGAAGGAAAAAAAAAACAACTTTCCACTGTCATCGTCCCGGCTCCATCTTCTCTCTCTCTCTCTCTCTCTCTCTCTCTCTCTCTCTCTCTCTCTCTCTCTCTCTCTCTCTCTCCCTCTGTGAGTGACGAGCCCTCAGCCAATGAACCGCAGTCGGCCGCGTCGACGAAAAACAAGGATTTACACATATTAATGAATGCGAGCGACGCGACACCTGGAGAGAAGGTCTGGAGGAGAGATGGAGGTGTGAGGGAGGGAGTGGTGGGGGTGGGGGGTGGGGGGTGAAAATGAAGAGGGAGGGAGGGAGGTAGGGGGAGGTGGGCGGGGTCTAGGGTTCACTTCGCTATCAATTTAGCGGGAATTCCTGGGGGATATGCAAATATTTCACCCCTCCCTCCGCCCCAGTAGCTGCGTCTCTTTTCTTCCGCCACCGCTCCGTCTTTGTGACCGCGACACCTTGTTGTTGTGGGGGTGGGGGGGTGACGGCCTCCTCTCCGGTGGCAGCGGCAGACGAAGCAGCAGAGATGAAGCGAGCTGGATAAATAAATAAATAAATAAATAAATAAATAAATACAAAAAATACAAAAAATAAACAAGAGTGGCACACAACAACAACAACAACAACAAAAGGAGAAGAAGAGACTAAAAAAAGAGGGAGGGACCTTGGCGCCGAGGTACAGCTGCACGCCGCCGCCGCCCTCACCTTCCCGCCCCCTCCTGTCGGTGGAGTGACGCGTTTGATTTTCGCCGCATTCATACATCAGTGCACCCGCGCAGCGCTGACACCTCATCTCAGCCCGCCGACTTGGGCGACCGAGGCCCTGCTTTGCATAGCGGCTGACTCTCTCTCTCTCTCTCTCTCTCTCTCTCTCTCTCAACCCCTTCCCTTCCTCCCTCTCCTGTGTGACACCCTGCCCATCCTTTAAAGGAGAGAGAGAGAGAGAGAGAGAGTTGG
>CM020516.1:3797500-3810000 GCA_009823395.1 Thamnaconus septentrionalis | reverse complement strand
CAGGGGAGGGTGTTTGCTGGTTTTCCGGAGGCTGATTTGCATTCAGCGGCGGTCGGTGGGTGTGCGGGCGGCGGGGCGGGTGGCGGGCGGCGGGCGGACGCAGCGCAGCAACGCAGCCAACCTGAGCCGACGCCCCGACGCCCCGCCGCCGCCGCCGCCGCTTTTAATAGGCTGACAACAACGATTTATCACGCGCTCACCTACACGCCGGCGTACAGAGCAGGTTAAGGGAAATTGATGGCGTCCTCGGCCCCCTAATTCCGAGTGTGAGTGGCGTCTGGCCCTGATTGGAACAGACAAAGATGTATCGGGTTTAGCGCCGCCAACGCCGCTGCAGCTAATTGCCGCCGCTCGCCGTTCGCCCCGGGCATTGTCTCCGAGGCTAACGAGAGCGCCGGGCCTCCACGCCCGATTCTTCTTCTTCTTCTTCTTCTTCTTCTTCTTCTGCTTCCTCTTCTTCAGTTTGGCTCAGAGAATTGCGTCCCGCGACAATTGTCGTAAATCTCGTGGGATGAGATTTGACGGGAATGACGGCTTCGCAACATTCAATGGAAACACCTGCGAATTGTAATTGTACTTTTGTCGAAATTTTAGAACGTGTTCAGATGAAATCAAGGAAAGGCTGCTGCTTTTTTTTTCAGCCTTCAGATTCACAAAAAAAGAAAGTTTTCATGAAAGGTCACCTGGGAGGCAGGCGGCCAACGTCGCAGCAGCAGACGCAGCTGCTACGGAAGCCTGGAAGTTTTCTTTTTTAGTGATCTGGCAGTGACATCACAGCTGGTGTGAAGGAAGATGTTTACTGCAATGTGCTTCCGTTTACCAGTAGATGGAGCTAAATCTGACACACTGGGCCTTTAAGGATTCCAAGACTGTTGAGTGGGATCTGTTGCTGATAGTAAGGCGGAAAAAAAAAGAAAGAAAAAAAAAACTTTTCAAGGACACATGACAGGATTGTTCAGGATTTTATTTCAAAATAATAATAACAAAAAAGAGAGAGAGAAAAAAGGCCGAGCTGGTTGACAATAGCGCCACCTGGATGTCATTCAAAGGCAGAGGACATGTTTTATCTCTGTCAAGACCTTTCCGCACACACACGCACACACACACACACACACACAGTGCCAGTCATATCCACCTCTCTCATTTTTCAATTCAATCCTGGAATTTGAAACTTGCTGACACTGTTTGATTTCTCTCTCTCTGTCTTTAGTTGAAGAGCAGCTCCAATCAGGACAGACTGGTTGCTGATGTGATCCAGCACTGCTGCTACCGTTTTTTGTTTTTTTCTTAATTCCCTTCCTCTTCCTCTTCCTCTTCTGCTGCTTCTGCTGCTTCTGCCTCGTTGTGTCTCCAATAAAAAAAAAAAAAAGGGAAAAGAAGGAAAATTACACCGGCACATCTTTAATGCAAAAAAAAAAAAAACCTGGTGGAGTTGGGCTCTCTTTGCCTCTCGCTGTCTCCACTTTTCCTCATTTTCCTCTTCAGACCCCCAACGCCACCCACTCCCCCCCCCCACTCCTCCCCCCTCTCCTCCCCCTCCTTCTCTATAATTCTCTTTCTCATTTGCCTCCCTGTTCCTTCTCCCACATGCAGCAGCTGTCATTATATGTTACGTGGCGCCGGCTCTCTGCATGCATATGAGCCCCGCCCCACCTGTCTCCCCCTCCCTCCCCCCACCGGTCCCCACCCGTCCCCCTTTCATGTCTCCCTGGCAGCCGTACATTACGGCCGAGAGACAATACCTCCTCCAGATAATGCCCTAAATGATGGAATTTACATACATATGCTCACATATGCAACCGGGCAGTCCCCCCCCCCCCCTCTCCTCTCTCTCTCTCTTGCATGTGCCACACTCAGCCTGGGATGGAGTTTAGCTCGTGTGTGTGTGTGTGTGTGTGTGTGTGTGTGTGTGTGTGTGTGTGTGTGTGTGTGTGTGTGAAGTGGCGCCAGTGGGACCATCATTAGAGCGGATCTGGACTAATGACACAGGAAACTGATTCACACTGAGAGAACTTCTGTAAAAAAAAAAACACACACACACACACACACACACACACACACACACACACACACTGACACTCAGGCACGATGCCCGCAATATTCTGACTTTTCCGCAGCGGAACATTGGGATTGTCAGACCTACAGCGCGACAACTCGGCGATTTATCAGTTTAATAAATCGATTTTCATCACAATTTTCGTCAACAAAACAAGTTTGACGACACACACACACACACACACACGAGTGCTTGAAAGACAAATTTTTACATATCTACTCATTTGTTTATAGAATTATTTACCTAATCCTATGTAGAACAAAGAACCTGGATGTTTTTCAAAGCCATTTATTCACTTCCGCTGAGTTTTCCTTGCAGGTCGGGATCGATGAGCTCGTTAATGTCCGAGGGTCCAAGTCCAGGTTCCAGGTGAGGGCAGCTGCCAGCCAATCAGGGTGAGCGGCTGCAGCTGTGAACTTCTCCTCAGCTGCTGCTGATCAGCCAGGATGGGCGCTCACTGCGTGTGTGTGTGTGTGTGTGTGTGATGAGATTTTATGGGAATTATGGCTTATTTGCTTCACACCATTCAATGGAAACACCTGCAAATCGCAATTGTACTTTGTCGAAATTTTGGAAATATCTGTATTATTAAAAAAAAAAAAAAAAAAATGTCATGGAAACACAGCTACTGAGCTGCTGTCAGGAAATAGAAGAAAAAATGCTGATCCCAGTGTGTGTGTGTGTGTGTGTGTGTGTGTGTGTGTGTGGGGTGGTGGTGGGGGGGAGTGTTACGGGGGGCGAGGGTGGGAGGAGTGGTGGTGGATGTGATCAACTACCAGTTTTCAAAATATCACACAATGAGGCTTTAGTGGGGGCGTTGCCCTTTTTCCTGCTGAAACGACTCCAGTTTCTGCACTTGAACAAAGTCGAAGCTCGGAGACGCGTCAGCCCTCCACCAGCTGACGGACACAGAACCAGAGAACCATTGTAACATTGATCCGGTCTAAACCTTTCTGAAGGTTCCGGGTTGTCTTTGTTTTTTCCGCCGCCGACGGCTGGAAACATTGCGGCTCGGTCGTGTCCCGACGATCAAACATCTGAAGGAGAAGGAGAAGAAGAAAGAGAAGAAGAAGCAGCAGCAGCAGCAGCAGCAGCTGCTGCTCCGTCTCTCCTCTCCTCCCGTCGCACTCCTCTCTTTATTGTTTACTTTTTAATTAATCGCGTCGGTTCATTCCAAACACGTCGGAATAAATACATTTTTCATCCGGGCACCGGCGGCCCGCCATGCCGTTATTAATGCTGCGGAGGATCCAGCCACTGTTTGCAAATAATATCCTCAAATTGAATCATTGTTGCATGAATATATGCAAAATATTCATTTCAGGCGGCGTGAGGGTTGAGCGCTTTTAAATTGGAGAGATCATTCATGGCTTCACCTTTTCAGGCGAGATAAAGTCGTGCGCAGTAACGTTACAATGTCAGCGCCGGGGGGAGGAGGAGCAGGAGGAGGGGGAGGGTGGGGGGTGGGGGGTGAAGGTTTTTTTTTGGGAGGGAGGAGGTGGGGTGAGGAAGGGAAAGGTAGAAATAATGACAAGAAGAGAAACGGTGCGAGTCAATAAGAAACAAAGGCGAGCAGGAAAACGTGGGACAAAGGAACGAGGACGAGGGAAATAAAGGGCCTGTCATTGCCACGGTGCAGGAACCTGTGTGTGTGTGTGTGTCTGTGTGTGTGTGTATTCGAACTGAATCGCTATGATTTGGACTTTACTCAACAACCACAGAAAGTCACAGTTTTCTGTCAGTCTTGGTTGGAGTTTGCAGGAGAGATTCATAATTTTATTTCTTTATTATTTGTTTGTTTGTTGCTGGAGTTTCTTTTTTTTGCATTGGACTGATTTATCCCTTTAAATCTAATTTGGCAAAAAATATGCCAAAAAAAAAAACAAACAAAAAAAAACTCTCATCTGTCCACGTTTAGTGCAAGCACATGGTCCCAACAGAGGGGGCGCCAAATCCCAAAATTGGTAAAGTTTCCGAAAAGACAGCTAAGATGGTTTCACAGAGTGGTTTTTACATTTTGTGATGCACACAAGTCTTGTCGTTGTTGTCGTTGTTGTGGTACAGCACTAGTTGAGAATGTTGAACTGTTGGTTTCTGTTTTAAGCGAAGAGGAAAAAACCTAGAAATGGTGACGAGCAGCAAAGTGCCAGCTCAGCCAGAATGCTCTCAGACTCCAGCTATGCTGTGGCTGCTGGATGCTATTTATATATTGTTTTGTTTTTGTTTTTCCTTTTTCAAATGGAACCACAGAATCACGTTGAAACTTCAGCCTCATGTTTGTTTCTGTAAATAACAAAGACGAGGCTAACAGGCTAACTGTTAGCCAGCACGGCATCAACCACGTCCCGGCTCCCTGCCTGTCCGTCTGGTCTGGGTGATTTTCACGTCTGGAAATAAACACAAGTCTCGACATCCACCAGCTTCACCGGCTGCGTTTCCATTGCAGTTTTTCACAAAATAAAAGCGATATTTCTAAAATTTCGACAAAGCACAATTGCGATTTGCAGGTGTTCCCATTGAATGGTGTGAAGCGCATAAGCTGTAACTCTCGTAAACACTCGTCCCGCTAGATTTTCCGAGAATTAGGTTTGCTTTTGTTTGTTTACGTTTGTTTGCTGTCCAGAATGGTTGTTATATTTTTCTCTTTGATTACTTGTAAAAAATATTCTGTCTCCTCCTCCGTCCAAACATAACGCGCCATTTTCACTGGTCAGTAAACTGGTCACATGGCCACATACGTCATGTCCGGTAACGTGTAAATGCTAAAAAAGTGTTTCCATGACACTTTTGGGATATACTTCTATATGGATGCGTCTGAAAAGCCACCTCATGAGAACATCAAAACCTTTTAGCCATATTTGAGAGGTTTCTTGAAGTTTAGGTGTTTCCATTACCAGTTCTTTTATTGCCATATTTAAGTTTTGCGCAATTCTGGGGGTGATGAAAACGCAGCTACTGTCTCCAGCTTTTCTTTCTAAACTTTCCACATTGTGACTGCGGGTGGGGGGGGTAAAAAAGTGTAAACGCGGCTCAGCTAATATTCAAAAGCAAATATTACTCCCTTGACTTTTTCTCTTCTTTTTTCTTCACGCCCCTCCTCCGAACAGGTCTAAACGCAGCATAATCACCGGCACA
Source organism: Thamnaconus septentrionalis (assembly GCA_009823395.1). Classification (NCBI taxonomy): domain Eukaryota; kingdom Metazoa; phylum Chordata; class Actinopteri; order Tetraodontiformes; family Monacanthidae; genus Thamnaconus; species Thamnaconus septentrionalis. The sequence goes on along the minus strand of CM020516.1, from coordinate 3,804,809 downwards.
ATCGCATTCCCTGCGATATGAATGCAGATGGCGCCAATATTTTATGGTAATGCAATAAAAATGTAAAGTTGAGGAGAGTAAAGGGAGGCGGGGAGGGGAAAAAAAACAAAAAAAACATTCCCTTTCTTGTGTTTCGTCTTTTCTTGTAATTCAAAAGGTACGCTCGCTTGAAAGGTGGCGGAGAGGAGTGTGTGTGTGCGCTGCGTCTGTGTGTGAGTGTGTGTCACATGGTGGCGGCCTCGCCAGGGGATAGGCTGTCGCTAGGAGACAGAGGCAGGGAACGGACCAGTGGCAATGATGTATTAACTGGCGAAGGTGGCTGACAGTAATCTTTGTCACTAGATGCAGCGGCTGTCTAAGTCCTGTCATTTTATGCATCTCATGCAAAACAGATGTAGCCGGATACCAGCGGCTCAGGAGGGGGTGGTGGTGCGGGTGGGGGTCTTTGGGAGGAGGTGGTGGGGGGGGGGAGTCATTATAAAGCGAGAGGTTGGAGGGGGCCTGTCACAAAGAATTTCATTATTTTTCATCCCGTATTGAGAAGGTGGATATTGTGAATATTGTATTTTTTTCATTATTTTTTTTTTTTTTTTTCCCCACCATGAGCCTCTAAATAATTTGGGAAGTTTTACTGGCACCAAAGTTTTTTTTTTTTTTAAGTATATATATCTTTATCTATATCTGTATAGATATATATTTTTTCTATTTCCTCCCTGCTCATTACCCAGAGTTCAGGCCAGAGGTGCTCAATCATGCCGGCTGAAGGAAACGCTTACACACAGAAACACGCCCCGCCGCCGCCTCTCACCACTCCATCCTTTACCACTTCATCTCTCCTCCTCCTCCTCCTCCTCCTCTTCGTCCTTGCCTCCTCTCTTCATCCCGCCACCGCCCTCAGTTTCTCCTTGCTTTGGACTTTTGTTCCCGCCCCGCTTCCCCCCTTTCTCACCCTCTTCTCCTCTCCGCTCGCCCTTCCCTCCCCTCCCGCCATCTTTGTCTCCCCATCCTTCCCAGCCGAACCCCTCGTCTCCTGTCCGAACTGCTCCTTCATCTCAGTTCTGCCCAGCGGGAAGAAGAGTCCATCCTTCACTTCTTCTGCTCCACTCTATTCAAATAGTGTGTGCGTGTGCGTGCGTGTGCGTGCGTGTGTGTTAATCACTCAGACGGAAAACAAAACTGTCCATAAATTCAGAAATGCAACGCACAAAGAAAAGCAAAGTGGGTCCAAACGGCTCCGACCCGACTTGGAAGACGATTCAGTCAAAACAACGAGAGCGAGTCGTTGCTGAGGGACGCGGGCGAGCCGACGTCTGTCACTGTTTCACAGTTCACACTTCAAAAAAAAAAACAAAACACATTTTTAATCTCGCCGTCGTCCCGAACAGAGCCGATAATGAGTCCGCAGGGATCCGCCGAGCAGGAGGGCGAGCAGCAGCGACCGGGCTAATTTTGACCTCGGCCAGTTGAACACACAGTTCAGAGATTTTCTCAAGACGGGAAGTTTAGCCGAAACAACCTCCAGTTTCCACGTCCAGACCTCTCAGAAATCTCTTATATTATTTCAGATTTTTGAACAAGAGTGCCACACTTTTTTTTCTTTTTTTTTTTTCTTAAGGGGCCTAATTTTGAAAAAAATAAAAATAAATTACCGCTTCTTTCAGAGAGGGAAAAAACAACTATTTTTGCAAAAGACTTTCTGTTTTTTGTCCTTAAGAAGAGGGAAAAATAACTTCAAAGCAGTGAAAATGTGCAAACTAATGTAAAAGGTGGATTTTATTTGGCAATCCATCATTTCATTTTTCAGCCGAGAAAACTAAAACAAAAGCATGAATAATACAGATTTTTAAAATTTGATTGATTTTTAGGTGTTTTTTTTTTTTTTGTTTGTTTGTTGTTGACAATTCCAATAATCCATCAAACCAGCTCCTTTATTTATTTATATATTTATCTATTTTCTGTTGGTCGGTGCAGATCTGTGCAAGTCAACGCGACCAAACTTTGAGCTGTTCAGGCTGAGCGACGCTGCCGGACACGAGCTGTTTATAACTGCACCACGTCAAGCACGCTGTCATGATTTATCTCATTTATTTATTTCTTTATTTATTTTACTCCCCCCCGCCTCCTTTTATGCTAAAGCGTGGCGTTGCAGCGTGTTAATTGCGGCTCCCTCCACAGGAGCACATTACGCCTTAACGACGGTGTACACAGTGCGTGTAGATGGCGGCAGAAGGGCCATATCTTTTTTTTTTTTTTTTTTTCTTTTATGGACCGGCAGTAAAAGTCGCCCTCTGTCCGCGTCGTGAATATCACTCTGACACCGCAGGAGGAAAGTCTGCTGGATTTTCAACCGGAAGAGACGACGGATGATTTACTAAAAAATAAATAATGAAAATCTCCGTCAGCTCATGTGAAGCTGCTTGGGAGTGTTTAGTTGTTGATGTTTTTTCAGTGCGTCGATCTGCAAAAAAAAAAAAAAAGTCCCACTCTTGCACATTCATCGGTTTCGTCTTTCCGATATCCAGCAGCTCCGGTTGACCTTGACCTCCTTTACCAGTTTAACAGAAATGTGTTCTAAGTTGTCAGTAGCCTTTTGCTGTTCCCCTGATTGAACTGGTTTTATTTTGAAAATATTGTATAATTCATTTTTGAGCTTTTCAAGATGGATCTGACAGAATGCTATTCTTTTTTTTTTCATATCATTGTTGCAGCTCCCTCGAATAGATGACGACCACAGACATTTTTGAAGGTTGAAGATTTACTTCAGGTGTTTTGGATGAAAAACTCATAAAATAAAATAACCAGGTCGCTGACAAGCGATCAGACTGCAAATCTGCATTTTGACCCATCAGATCAGGATCCGGTTCCTCCTTTAACTCTTAAGATAAACAAGAAGAAGCAGATTTTGGTCTGTACGAGTGGACAGAGAGCAAAGTGGGGCCTCAAAATACTGAATTTATCAGGCAATGAAAAAAAAAACCAAACAATAGAACATTTTTTTGGACAATGAAGCCAGAAAAAATGTAATAAATTATCATGTGAGAGCGCCGTCTTAAAGAGCTGATTGTAGTTTTTCTCAAAGAGAAACCCACAGCAGGGAGAGATGAAGGGAGGGGGAAGAGAGAGAGTGGGGGGGGGGCGCGAGGGGGAGGAGGGGCGAGCGAAGGGTCAGAAAATAAGGAGGAGAGGAAGAAGAAAGAGATGTAAGTGGGCTCTGCGGAGGCCGCGGTCGGTGGCAGTCCGCCTCTGATTTCCATTCATTGTTAAGATGGATGATCCTGCAGCCGGACCGGGAGCACGGCGCCGCAATCCCACTTCTTCTTCTTCTTCTTCTTGTGCTTTTTTTTTTGTAGGATAGGGAGGCATTATTCAAAACAGTGCTTATTTTTGGTGGCCATTATGCATGCACACCTGATCAGCGTGTCAGCGCGGCCTCCCCGCATCGCATGATGGAGCGGCCCAATTTACCTCTTTCACCTGCCTTGCATAAAGGCTGCGCTGCACACACACACACACACACACACACGCCGCAGTGGAGTGGAGGTGGGAGGATGTCGCCCAGCCTGAAAAAGTGTGTTGTGAGATCACACACTGATGTGCGCACGCACACACACACACACACACACGTTCGCAAACTGTTGTGTATGAAAGTGTGTATTTACACCATCACACGTGTGCTGTGTGTGTGACATACACTGGCCTCACACAGACAGACAGACAGACACACACACACACACACACACGCACTCCATCCAGAGTCCATTGTCACTGAGTGGAAACGGAGTTTGTCACTCTCTGTAATCTCCAACAGTGGTAGTTGAAGTGGTAGCAGTGGTCGTTTCTTGTGTAGTTTGGGATCAGTAAAGTACATCTAGTCTATTCTGTTCTATTCCCCTTCAGTCTCATCAGAATAAACCTCCATAAGCTCCAGGTATCAACCCAATGCAGCAGTCAGAGTTCCTCCAAAGCAGTGACGAATATCACATGCGAGCACTAAGATGTGAACGCAGTGTCAAAAAATTCAGCCGTCTACCCTCTTTGATGTCCTTCAGAAAAGTTACTTCCCCCCCCATAAATATGATAATAAAGTTACTCTCCGTAGTCTGTTTTCTTCACGTCATGCGATCCACTTGGTTGCATTGCTTCAAGTGTTGTATAATACCGTGGAGTTTTTATCCAATCATATTTCAGGCAGCTGGTGTTGTCAGGTTCTATGAAAACTGCCTGAGGCCTTCAGAACCAACGTTGCAAGCTCCTGTTTGCTGTAGGTGAACGACAGCCAATCAGAGCTCGAGTCTGCGATGCCTAGGCCAGCTAGCCGGCCTTGCACCTTACGCTGAACTGTGATTGGATAAGCACTCGTGAGAGCCGGACAGACTTAACTAATCCTGGAGATTGGCCAGCACGACGAACCCACGATGGCTGAAGCAGTTTTGCTGTTGCAAACCATCAGAAACAAAGTGCAAATAATCTATTTTTATTTTCAATGACTAGTTTGCTTTATATTGTTGTCTTGTTGGTGTCTAAATTGAAACAGCAACAATACTGCTGGACTGCTGGATTTGTTCAAATTTTGTTAACTAATGTCTCAAAAAATGGACTTTTTATTTTTGACATTTGACAGTATTGATGGTATTATGAGATGTGTTCATTTAGGATGAAGTACGACGTCACTGAAGTCCCGCCGCAGATATACTGATGTGGAACCAGGCTCTGCTCGTCCACCAGCACCAACCCTCCCTCCCTCCAGCAGATGGTGTTTTTTGCGGTCATCCTTCAAACACCCGGTAAACCCGTCCCGGCTTCCTTTTCGCTGCGACCGAAACGACTTGCAACCAAACTGAGCTTCAGAGACTCCTGAAATTGAGCCAGGACGCTGCACCCGCAGCAGATGTATCAGAACTGGATGGTATTTCACAGAAAAGGTCAGCAGATAATGACACTGGATTCTACTCTCGGTGGCGGCGAAGGAAAAAAAAAAAAAAAAGTCTGGTTTTAGCAAAGACTGTCGTTGGATGTTCAGATAAATGGGGCACTTGGAGCTGCAGCGTCCTGGCTGGACGGGCAGGGGAGGTGGAGTCGGGGGTGTTCTTGCAAGGTGATTGGACGAAGCTTCTGTGACAAATGCTTTCTGTGGGCTCTGCACCACGTGGACGCTGTCAGGTGAATGTGAAGAACTCGGGAAGTGTTGGGAGGTGGAGGAGGAGGAGGAATAACCTGTCCGAGGGCATCAGAGTCACACACACACACACACGCACACACACACACACACACACACACACACAGGTTTTCCAACATGTTGGAATTTGACAAAAAAAGGGAAAGAAACAGCAAACTAACAATCACACTTGTGTGTGTGTGTGTGTGTGTGTGGGGTGGGGGGGTTCAAAAGACATGACCCAGTTAAAGGACACACAAACACACGCACCCACACACAGAGGAAGGATGAGTGTGTGTGTGTCCATTAATCATAGCTCCGCCCCCTCCCAGGCCTCTGACCCCGCCCCTGCCTTCCCACAAAGTGGACCACACTCACCTCGCTGTGCACCTGCCACACACACACACACACACACACACACACACAAAACACGCACTGTGTGAGAAAGTCAGGCCTTTTTAATAAACAGCTAAATATAGCCGAGCTGTTGTTTTTCTTTTCTTTTTTTTTTTTGCTGATGTGACCTTTAACCTCTGAGTGGGGGAGGGGTGTCACATGTCCTTACACCCCGTGGCCACGCCCCCTCCCTCCCTCCCACGCACGTGCGTCTGTTCACAGGTGAGGCTGCGACGGTGTGGCCGAGGGTGTGACTCTCACTCCCCCCTCCCCTCCCCCTCCTCACCCCCAGGGGGTGACAACTCGGGTGTCAAAGCCTGGTAATTGGTGGCGGCGGAGGTGTAAAACAGGTTGACGGCGGCGAGGCAATGATCGGCCCGCCGCTGGTGTGAGGTGGTGGTGGGGGGGGTGTCGGGGTGTTGAGGGCATCGCTTAGTCGGCTGAACCTGAGAATGACACAACACACACACACACACACGCACGCAACGCACCACAAAGGCAACACTCCTGCACTCGTTTCTTGAAAAAAGAAGAAAACCCAGAGCTGCCTGGCACTGCAGGTGGAGCTCGACAGCGGCCAGGCACCGGGCGGCGCTGACGCACGTCGATGACCCTCAGGATTTGTTACACACAAGCCGCCGCCGTCGCCGTGGCGACCGCGCAGAGACGTACAGTGAGAAACAGGGGCGGCGACGCCAGGCAGGAAGTAGCGCCGCGTCTGTCAAGCAGCTGCTTACACACGTGTGTGTGTGTGTGTGTGTGTGTGTGTGTGTGTGTGTGTGTGTGTGTGAGAGTGAAAGAGTGTTTTGTCACCCAGAGCAGAGATCCATCCTCGGCCCTGCATTAGTGCCAAACCAAATTACCCTGCTGCCCGTCTGGTGCCCTGAGCCAGCCACACACACACACACACACACACACACAGAGTGAGTGTGACACAGTGTGACAGGCAGCAGTAGCCTCGACTGCCCTCATCCCCTCGGTCCTCAGTCCTTCTTCTTCCTCTTCTTCTACTTTCTTTCATGACGTCTTTTCTCTTTTGCACCATCAAATTTTCATTTTTCGTTTGAAAATAAATAAAAAAAATAACCTGAAGTCTACATTTCTATTTATACAGTGACCTTTGTTTCCCTCTTCACCCCAGCCTCCGTCAGCCCTCCTCCTCCTCCTCCTCTTCTTCCTTCGCTGTGACTTCAGCTCTGAATCGTCGCACGTCCACCTTGAGAAGCTCCAGCCGGAGGTGAGTTCACTTCTCTTCACGGAGGCTCGAGGCCAGTTCGGACGACGCCAGCGCACAGATTCAGATGACGACGACGGTGTTAAAGTGGTGTCAACAGGAAGCTTCGACTGGCTGCCCGAGAAATCCTGTACAAATACTGCATTACTGGTCAATTTTCAAGTATCTGTAAATTACACTTGAGTATTTCTTTGTCAGACGACTTTTTGCTTTCATTTGTACAGAAATACCTTTACTTCAGTAACCAGTTTTCCTTTCATTGGAAAACTGGTTACTTTTGTGTTTAAAAGTGTTTCAACGATACAAATTCTTTTCAACATTCACTTATTTATTCTAGTTGTTTGAAGTGGAGCTATTTAAGCTTTGCTGTTGTGTAGTAGATTGTAAAATTAAATTTATAAAGATGCTTTAGCTAACAAGTTTTGTTTCAATTTTAAACTACTTTAAACAACCGCACACACACACAACCACACAAACAGAGGCCTATGCAGACACCATGACAGGAGTGGCGTGGATGGATGCTC
>CM020516.1:3775000-3795000 GCA_009823395.1 Thamnaconus septentrionalis | reverse complement strand
CGGTTCAAAACACCTTGAACTGGATATTTTGAGTCTTTCCAAAGACATTTGACCCAGTGGACGGAAAGCGCAGTAGGACAAATCTTTATTTGTCATAAAGTTTCCTCCATTTGAGGCCCTGCAGCAGGAAGTGGTTTAGAGTCTTTTATTAAAAATGCATAGACGAGAACCACAACACGAGTTCTTCTGCAAGACAAAAACATTATGCAGATATATGCAAATATTTAGACTCAACACTTTTAAAGAAAAATCACTTCTTACATTAAATACAGATTGGGAAAAAAAGCCCAGACATGGACAGAAAGAAGAAATCTTTAATTTATCCAAAGCTGATGATTAATAATTGCCAAACTGTGTTTTCAAAGTTATTTTTTATTTTTCATGGAAAGGAAAACATTTCATAGGTAAAATAAAGACTGTTGCTTAATAGTTTGACTTGGAATGAAAAAATAGTTCAATTAATGGTTAGTTCATTAATTGACACTTTTTCATTAAGACTTTTTATTTATTTATTTATTTTGAAAAAAAAATCATTTGCTTTAGCTCAAACTAAGATGAAAAAAATTATAAAACAAGGAAAGAAAAAAAAAAATCCACAAAAACAGAGCACCGCAGCAAAGCTCAAAAGTCTCCACGGGGGAGATGGCTCTGGCTGAATATTGATCAACATATATTACATTTTCATTATCTACTGAGTTTTGACATTCAACTCAAGCTTTTGCAGCCGAGTCGTAGTTTTTCCACCTGCTGACCGGCGGCCGTCGCCTCCAGAAATCTCCCCCCTGTCGATTGAGAGGGAAAGTGTGTTTTTGCGACGGGTATTTAGCTTCGTCCCGGACCGTGAATATTCATGGCCGGCTCACTTTTCTCATAACGCCGCGGTCATAACGGAGGAGCCGCTCTAATGCAGCTCCAGCCGGGGAGTATTAAGGGGAGATTTAATAGAGGCGTGAGTGTAGCCGGACTCATTATCTTTCTATTAGCCCCGCCGCCGCTGCTCGCTCTTCGCCAGCAGGGTTAGAGCCACGTCTATTAGGTTAGCGGTCAGATACACACACACACACACACACACACACACGTTTCTATTAAAAAAAAGAGGCGCTAATATCGGCTAATATAGTACACTGGGCTGCCCAGCAGTTCAGGCAAATGAGTGTCCTCCTTTGGACTTGATTTATGAGGCTGGCGAAGCCATTAGCGCCTATTGGTGTGTTGTTTGATATAACTGGAAGGAAATAAAAATTATATATATATTTATGCGTGATATATATATATATATATATATATATATATATATATATATATATATATACATATAAAGGCCCTCATCTGTTGCGTTCATCTACTTCCTCATATCTTGTGTTAGCGCTTGCACCCAACCCCTCCCCCAACCCCCACTTTGCAATATGAAGTTCTGTCCTTGTGCTGTAAATAACTGGAGACAAACTAATGAACTTTAAGTCCAGCGGTCTCACAGCTTTAATAAACACAAAACATGTATAAATGTGTTACTCGCCCATCTCACATATTGTCGGGGGAGGGGTGGGGGTGTGTAGCAGTAGCCCCTCGGTGATGTTTCTCCAGCAGGAGGAGGACGTTCCGAAGACCAGCAGTAATTATCCTGTGTAATATAGCAAGTGATTTGGTAACTTGGGTTAAAAAAAAAAATAACAAAAGGTGGCAGGTAGCGGCAGAGAAATCTGATTGACCCACATTTTGGTTTTGAAACATTTTGTCCAATCACCTTTCAGATCTTCTAAAGGCCCCTCCCTCAATCCTTCCCATTCACAAACTCTCTATAGATGGTTTGGGTGCACAATAAAACAAGAATCAAACATAAAATATGTCAGTAGCTGCGTGTCCATGACCCCTAGAACTGCTCAAAACCTAAATATGGCAACAAATCATGGAAACACCTGAACTTGGAAAAACCTCTCAAATATGGCTAAAAGGTTTTGACGCTCTAATGAGGTGGTTTTTCAGACGTATCCATATAGAGGTATATCGCAAAAGTGTCGTGGAAACACTTTTTTTTTCGCTTTTACGTTTCAGCGGACGTGACGCACAGGTCACGTGACCAGTTCACTTCAAGTGAAAATGGTGATTAGATGGAGAAGACGTAATGTTTTTTTTTTTTTTACAAGTAATCAAAGAGAAAAATATTACAACCATTCTGGACAACAAACAACAACGAAATGCAGATTAATCGCAAAATGTTTTGCACCTCCATCCTCCTCAACTTGGGGTCTCGCGGGACGGGATTTGACAAGAATCACGGCTGATGTTTTCCACACCATTCAATGGAAACACCTGCAAATCGCAATTGTACTTTGTCGAAATTTTTGAAATATCGCTTTCATTTTGCGAAAAACTGCCAATTGCTGTCTAATGTCTTTTCTTCGCTTTCGCTCAATATGTTTCAAATCTTTTCAGCAGGTCGGCTTTTTTTCATTTATTTGATCAATTCCAGCGTCTGCCACTAGTTAAACAGCGGCGTCATTTCTTGACGCTGCGCAGTCATCGGCGTAGAGCTCCAGCCAGCCAGCCAGCCAGCGGAGCAGATACATTACCCAGCACTTATATCTTTAAGCTCACACTGTAAAACTCCCCCCCCCTCCGCCCACCCTACACCACCGCGTGCATATAGGGTCCCGCGATCAGACTTTCAACTCCCGCCCCTCCCCCGCCCCCCTAATTGAATCATAAATACATGTATATGTATATTACCCATTAATAAATAAAGACATCATTTTTTATTAATGGAGTGGAAAATGCGCCACAGTGAGGCATCAATCATTTAGCGTAAAAAACGTGTGTATTAGCGGGGCGGGCGATCGCGAGCGTGGCTAAAATTAGAGCCGTTAAATAGGCTGCTGCCGCCACCGCCGCCACCGCCACCACCGCCACATGCATTAGTGTGAGAGTTTTTTCTTCTTTTTTTTTACATAAGCAATTATGGAAGCCTTCAATGTTAATTTATGTGTGATCAGCGAAGGAGGTGGTGGGGGTGACAGTGGGTGAAGCGAAGGTGGGGGGGGGATAAGAATACTGAGGAGAGCGAGAGGATGGATGGAGGGGGGGGCTGTGTGAACAATCGACTGGCTAATGAGGCCACGTGAAGAATCTGGATGATTCTGCTGGGGAGAGAGGAGATCCACAGGTGGGAGCGGAGGTCAAAGGTCGAATTGACATCCGCCGACCGTTCTGTCCCATTACAACCTCGATTTCCTTTACATCTTCTTCTTCTTCTTCTTCTTCTTCTTCTTCTTCTTCTTCTTCTCATCATTATTATTATCATCAATAATATTATTATTATTTTTATTTCCTCTCTCTCTAAGCCACAACTTTGTTTTTTTTTTCCTTTGTCTGTTTTGAATCAGAATTGGAGATCATGAACGTTTGGTGTGGAGCTTCTGGGTCCCCACGAGGAGCCCGAGGTCCCGCTGCATCTTCTGTTCTTTGTCATGAGGACAGGAAGTGGTGTGTGTGTGTGTGTGTGTGTGCGTGTGTGTGTCGTGCTCAGTGAACATCGGTCAGGACCTCTGGAGGCTCAGCTGCAGCCTGGCCCCGCCCCTTCCTGTCTCTCTCACACACACACACACACACACAGATAAAGGCGTGTGGCTCCCTGTGTTTGCTGTGTTTGTATCATCGACTCTCTGTGTGTGTGTGTGTGTGTGTGTGTGTGTGTGTGTGTGTGTGTGTGGCCGTGAGCAGGATGTGTGCTGTAATCTAATTATTCTGTGACTCGGCTCGCCGTGACCTCGCTAACCGTGGCGAGAACCCCGGCCGGCCCCGGATCACACAGAGGGCCACTGAGCCCCCGGCAGCACCCCTGACCCCCCTGACCCCACTCCCCTCCCCACACCAGCAGCAGGGGCCCAACACACACAAACAGAGAGAGAGAGAGTCAGAGATACAGACACTTCAACACACAGACACACACTCGCGCAAACGCACACAAAGGTTTGCTTTTAATGATGGATAAAGTAACAGGATTGATTCGTGGCTTGCCATGATGCTTCACTCGGCCACACCCACCTGCGCACAGAAGCCCCCCCCGCCGCCATTCCAGGTAGTTATGTTATTAAGTTGCTTTTTTTCCGAGTCACACCACCTGTAGGCGTTTTTATCCGACGTCTCTGCGCTGCTGAGTAACCAGCCGCACCTGATGCCTCGGAACATCGATGATGGATGTGATTTAGAGCTCTGAGGATAAAAGTCCATCCATCAATTGACGGATTGACCTACTGTGGCTGCTAAAAAAAAAAAGTGATACATTCAAACAGCAACAAAACAAAGAACGATCAACGTCCACAGTCGCATTTTTGAGGGCGACAAACCGAAAGGCCTCGTCTGCACCTCCGGCAGGAATTACAAAACTGCTGGAAAATCACAGTGCAAACATTTTCAGGTTCATCTTTGGCTGCAGCATCAGTGAGAATTCAAGCTTGTCAATTCCTGTGTTTTGACCCGTGTGTGTGTGTGTGTGTGTCTGTTTAGGACACACACAGATACTCACACCTCAGGTTATCCTGTCCCATCGGTGATTGTAGACAGCTGTGTCCCTCACTTTGTCTGCCCTGGAGACACACACACGCACACGTGGAGAGTGTGCGTGTGTGTGTGTGTGTGTGTGTGTGTACAGTACAGCCTCGGGGTCAGAACTCACTGGCCTTAAATTACATTCCTCAACATGACAGAACAGAAGTAGAGTGGAATTATTGTTTCACTTTGGATTTGGCCGCCGTGTGAAGACGCCCCGTGGCACTGCAGCGCTTGGCTGTCGTCTCTTTCCATCACAGAGTCTCTCTCACACACACACAAAGAGACACACACAGACAAAATAGCCATCAGTGTGTAACGTGTTTGACCAGAATAAGCACAAAGAAACATGGAAAATAAATAAGGTTTGCGAGCAGTTCAACCAGTTAGAAATGTAAAATAATTGCGACCACTGAACAAATTTAACTACGCTACATTTTTGCACAGCACTTTTTCCAATTCAGAAAAACACGAGGATGCAACCGCGCTGCTCCTCTCTGGAGAAACATTCAAATTGTTTCTTTGGAAAAAGGAACAAATCCCGCTTTTTCAACAACCGTCTGCTGACATCAACTCAAAAATAGAAAATTGAAATGTGAAATCCTGATTTTTTTTTACCCACCAAAAACGTTGGTGTCCATTGTTGCATAACGCACGACTTCTGACCGCAGGAGTGTTTCAAACGTGCAGCCTGAAGTTTTATCTTTTCCAGAGACACTTAAGAAACAATCACTGTGACTGTAAAGCAGGGGGAGAAAAAACATTGTGTTACTTTGTGAAGCCGTTGAAAAATGTTGTCATTGTCGCACAGTGTTGCCGCTCGGCCTCGACACTTCTGACCTTCTGACGGCAAGGCGCTCGTCTATCTTTTCTTTTTTCTCTGATTCAAACATGCCAGTGTGAACCTTGTTGTCTTTTCACCTCTTTGTTTCGCTCGGGATTATAAGAAAAAGAAAAGAAATCTTTGGATTCTTTAGAAAAAATAACTGAAGAATTAGAAGAAGGAAAAAAAAAAAAAACTTCAGGGAGGCAGAAAATATTTTTTTTTTTGTCCTTTTCACTTTGCATCATTAAGTCTTAATGAGGTAAAAACTGAAAGAAGATAAACATTCTCTCACTTCTTCTTCTCCGTACCAAACCTCCGATAATAAAGTGACTGCAGCCTTTTTCTCTCCTCCTGACGGCTCCAAATATATTTCTCATCGCCGCCATCTGCACCACTTGGCTATTCTTAATCGCTGCACCGTGTGTGTGTGTGTGTGTGTGTGTGATTTTTCTATTTTTATTTTTTCCTCTCTTCTTTAAGCAGCCCCTTCGTACTGCGGCGGATAAAGAGAGTCATCAGCGACACTTGGCTCCAGACTCTGTGGTTCTCGCCGCGATGCCAACACAAATGGCAGCAGCGGCAGAGTCGAAATGTCAGCGCTGCGTGTGCACGTGCAACAACACACACACACACACACACACACACACACACACACACACATGCACTTCTTCTCCTTCTTCTCATTTTTCATCTTCTTTTGTTTTCATTTTTTATTTATTACTTTTTTTTTTTTTTTTTTTTTTTTTTTTTTTTTACAGAGGATGAGCCTTAAAGCAGCAGCAGCAGCGTTCAGGACCAGTTGGCACAGAGCGGCGGCCAGACTGAGCTGTGGTCTGTCTGGGGTGAGTCGGGAGTGGAGGAGGGGGAGGGGCTTCGGCCAGTCTGGCCGGCCGAAACAACAACGGCACCAGACGCCGCCGCTCGCCGCCACTCGCCGCCGCTCGTCCTCCCGCCTCCCGACTGCTGTTGAGACTTCTGGACTTCTCGAAAGCGGCAGGAATCAGAACCAGGGCTGCTTGGGGATCGTCAGAGGATTTTTTTTTTTTTTTTCCTCCGGACAGAAGCGGAGGAGACGGTCGCAGCTTCACTTTGTCCAAAGAAGAGCTGCAGTGCAGTTCGGCCAGTTTTAATTATCAAGAAATATTGAAAAACGTGTTTGAAAACCACAAAGACGCAAGGTACACTGACACCAAACACAAACCCAGGGAGGAAGAAAAACTCCAGCCCCTCCTCAAATCTAAAGCGTCGGACTGAGATGCTGTTTTTCTTTTCTTTTTCTCATTTTTTAACAACTGAAAGGAAACGTGAAAACCACCAGCAGGCTCCTCCTCCCGTATGATGCATCCAGGAAGTTGTAGCCGTTCCTCCAGCTGAGACGCAACATGTTGGAGGGGAAAAAAAAGACGTAACAAAGAGCCTGGTCGACCGGGTGGGGGGAGGGGGAGGTAGTGGTGAGGGATGGGGGGGGGGGTGTCGCTGCTGAACAACGTCTTCTCTCTTCGTGTCATCTGACAATCGACGGAACCCTTCAGGAGCCTGAAACTGCAGTCGATCTGAGAGTTTGGCCAAACACCCCCCACCCCCCGCGTCCCGCCCCCCCTCCTCAACCCCCTCCTCATCCCCCTCCCTCTTGACCAGCCCTCCTCTCTCAGATGAATTAGTTTTATTAGAGGGATTTAGTGTTTGGCATGAGGCGACGCTGATCCTCACTCTGTGATGCCTGCGCCAGCTTTTTCGCCAAGGTCCTCCAGTCCCCCCCCCCTCTTCCCCCTCCTCCTCCCCCCGCTGCCTCTCCATCCATTCAAGCCCCAGTCTGGCAGGGCCCCCTTGGCTGGATGGCAGCCTCCGCCAGCCTGGCTGGGCTCCCGGCTTGGCCAGTGGATGACAGCAGGGCTACCAGGGATGACTGGAGACGGATGGAGAGACGGGGGGAGGAGGGGTGAGGAGGTAGAGAGGGGCGAGGGGGGCGAGAGTGAAAAAATGTGGCGAGTGGAAAGAAAGAGCGAGAGAGAGAGAGAGGGGTGGGAGCCAGGGACAGAAGGACTGGGAGCACTTGAACAAATGGAATTTCTAATGTAAGCTAAAACGGATAATATTTAAATTACCAGCGCGGAGCAGAGTTTTTGGACAGCCGACGTTCTGGCCGACGCTCCCATGCCAGACTTGCCGCCTCTCCCCACCCCCCCCCACCGGTCCTCCAGGTCAGCCCGTCACTGACGGACGACGGAGTCGGCATCTCAGAGAAAGAGAGAGAGAGAGAAAAAACGTGAGAAAAGGTTCCAGCGTTCAGCAGAAAAGACTAAAGCTGGACCAATCGGCATCCCCCGAGGGCTGGGGGAGGGCGGAGCCAACAGCTGCGACAGGAACAGGAAGTTGTTGACAACTTCTAAATAATTACAACTGGACTGGACGCCACAACATCTCATTGTTAGTAGATGAACAGAGAACAGAAGCGCTGCCGTTAGACTCCACCCACCATCGCCGCTCCCACCAATCAGAAGCCTCGTTCCGTTACCAACTGACTCCACGTGTCTTCTTCTCCTTTGCAGCAGCGTCTTTTTTGTTTCTTTTCTTTTAGCCGTATGTGCCTTTTTTTTCATGATGTTGCAGTACCACTCTTTGGCCACTGTGAGATGCACTTTCCAGCTCGGCTTTCACTTCCAATTCTGAATTAGCACCTTGATTTTTTTTTTTCGCTCTCATTGTGCGTATCTTTTATCTCTGCAAAGCCTCGTCTCGGAGCCCCGCAGCGCTTCCTGTCGCCGCCGCCCGATGTCCTCGCCGCCAAAGTTCTTGCCGCCATACGCAGGCTGCCGCTGTCGCCGCGCTCGGCCGGTCGGGTTGGAGGGCAAAAAAACATTTGAGCGAGGCGCTAACACGTTGTGACACCGGCAGAGCGGTCGGGGTCAGGAGCTGCACCGCCGGCCCCCTGCAGGCACCACGAGGCATTAATGTCACCGCCCTCCACTTCCACCTCTCGCCTGACTGGCCTCGGCGCTCGGCGGAGGAGAGCCGAAGGGGGCGGAGCCAAGTCGAGGGGGGGGTGGAGTCAAGCTGAAGGTGGGTGGAGCCAAGCGGAGCGGAGCATACCGCCGGCCAAGACGGTAAAATGTTTTCAGACACGGACGGTTGAGCAGAGACGGTTCGGGTGGTGTTTAATTAGTGGAGGGTGGGGGAGGGGTCTGTGGAGGGGTCGCCCGTTTGTTTTCCCTGCTTCCGAGGCCCCACATGGTCGGCAGCTGCCAGTCTGGGAAGAAGATGAAGAAGAAAAAAAAAAAGTTGATGGTGACTTCCGACCATATTTTCAGAACTGGGTTCATCCAAGACGGGGAAAGGCAAACTGTGTTGGTGGGGAGTGAGAGGGAGGGTGGGGGGAGGTAGGGAGGGGAGGGTGGGTGGGTTGGTAGCAACAGCCAAACGGTCCAAGTTAATTATGGTACCATAAGTGGCGCTTTGGACTTTTACAAACAAGTCTACAGACGATGTACGGCTGCCTGCAGAGTGAGAGAGAGAGAGAGAGAGAGAGAGAGAGAGAGAGAGGAGTTAGCTAGTTAGCAACGATGCTCCAGTGATGCTACAAACTGGTCTTGTAGTCAAGGCCGCACCAACCGAGACCAAGACATCATCAACACTCGAGAGTATCGAGATCGAGACCGGACCAAGATAATTGGAGGTCAAGACCAAGACAAGACCAAGACTTTATATATCAAAGTAAAATAACAACAAAACAGAAAAAATGAGCAGTTTGCTTCGAAATCAAACAGCAGCATCTCTGTTCAGCAAGGTATCTTTTAATCGTTTCCTTTAACATTTTGCTGCTTTGCCAACTATTTTGAACCATATTCGAAAAAACAACTGGCTTTTCAACTAGGTCGTCAGTTGGGATCTGAATCTGGATTTAAATTCAACTTTGTAGAAAAACCAAGACTCGTGTTCGTGCGTCTTCGCGCGATGAATCGGAATCGTTCCGAAACCGCGATTTTTCAGGTGCGAAAGCAGCTTAGCTGCAGCTGGTTCTCCTCTCCTCCCTCCTCCCTCCTGCCTTCCTTCCTTACTCCCCCCGCTGACTCTCTTCTTCATCACCACCATCTGATCGTAAACCCGCATTAAACAATTTCCGAGCGGTTAAAATGCGTGACCTTTGACCTCGGCTTTGACAAACGACGAGGAAACAGAAGCGGCTTAATTATATGGTGCGTTATCGCTCAGCAGACTTTGTCTTTGATTCCATTACAGTGAGTGGCCTCCTGCCGAGGGGCCGGCGCCTAAAATGTCCTGATTTGGAGTGTGTGTGTGTGTGTGTGTGTGTGTGTGTGTGTGAAAGGTGTCCTCAGTACTCAGCAGGCGAGCGCTCCATTAAAGTTGGCGAGCTTCTTCTTTTTTTCTTCTTTCCCTCCCTCTTCTTCTTCTTCTTCTTCTTCCTCTTCCTCTTCTGCTGCCCTGCGCTCATTTGCCTCTTGATCTCGCCGTGTGACGAGCGACTCGGCACTCGGCCGCCTACAGAGCGGAAGGTGGATTCAAAACACACACACACGTCGACTCCCCGCGCCGCTGCCGCTGCTGCTTCCTCCTCCGAGGTGAGTCGGGGTGGGTGTGTGGGGGTCTGGGGGGTTGCAAAAAAAACTTTTTTCTAACTGCTGGGGAAAAGAAGCCGAGCTTCATCAATTTATTTGGAAGGGAATTTCAAAGGCACTTTCACAGGTGTCCCTGCAGGATGCAACCACACCAGCCGTGTTTCCATGACAGTGTTTCGCCAAAATAAAAGCGATATTTCTAAAAATTTCATCAAAGTACAACAGCCATTTGCAGGTGTTTCCATTGAATGGTGTGAAGCGCTTAAGCTGTAGCTTAAAATTATGTTTGTTTTTGTTTGTTTTGTTTACGTTGTTATATTTTTCTCTTTGATTACTTGTGAAAAATATTCCGTCTCCTCCTTCGTCCAAACATAACGCGCCATTTTCACTTGAAGTGAACCGGTCATGTGACCCCGTACGTCACGTCCGCTGACGCGTAAATGCCAAAAAAAGTGTTTCCCATGACACCTTGTGATATTCGTCCATATGGTTACGTCTGAAAAACCTCCTCACGAGAGCCTAAAAACCTTTTAGCCATATTTGAGAGGTTTTTCCAAGTTTAGTTGTTTCTATGACCGTTTTTTTTATTGCGATATTTAGGTTTTGCGCAATTCTAGGGGTCATGGAAACGTAGCTACTGTCGTATGAATTGTCAACTGGAGACTTGTCAGTTCCAGTTTCTCCCTGAAGAGGCAGCAGCAGCTCCGGCCGACACTCGACCTGCCGAGCCGCTCAGACACTCGCTGTCTTTTAATTAACGCCGATGAGAAAACACACAGACGCAGACACAGACGGAGACCTTCGCAGCACAAAAGCTTTTCCTCGGTCAATAACTGACAATCGGAGCAGCTGATTGGTCCTTCTAGGAAAACAAGCAAAATGGGTATTAACAGCAAAACTGTTCAACGGAATTATTTCTTTCATTTTTTTCTCGCTTTCATAGACAAATACAATTAGGGGGGGAAATTAAATAGGAATAAAAAGATGATTGATGCTAAATGTGGAGTAAATGAGCTTGTCGACGACTTGAGCTGAACTGCAAAACGCTGCCACTTTTTATTTACGGATTGATTTGATTCACTTCAAATTTTCATTCACAAACACACACTCACACGTGTGGGTTGCCCCTCCCCCTGTTGACGCGTCACACGGCGCTGGCCTTCCAAAGACGTCACTCATTCCTACTCAGGGGTCGAAAGATGAATTCTGCTGCTGATCATCTGAACAGAACCGACAGAAACCAAACCTCCTCATCAGCAGCGGTTTCAATGCGCAAAACCGAAACATTGTAATAAAAAACTGGTCATGGAAACACCTAAACTTGGAAAAAAAACTTCTCAAATATGGCTAAAAGGTTTTGACGCTCTCATGAGGGGGTTTTTCAGAATTTTTTTTGAAAATATTGCTTTTATTTTTGCGAAAATCAGTGATGGAAGCGCAGCGACTGAGGAAAAAACACCCAAAGTCGTCTGGAACCTCGGCGCGCGAAGGTTCGGCCGCTTTTATTCTTCTGGCGCGCGCGTGTGTGTGTGTCTATGTGTGTACTTGCTTGTTGCAGGTCCTTTCCTGTCACTTCCATGTTCTCTACCTGCTGGAGGAGGCAGTGACCCCCCCTCTCCTGCCCCCCACCAGTTCTGGGCTGGATGACAGGATCAAACAGAGCTGATAAACAGCGACGCCCAGCTGGCCTCCAACCCTGACAGTGACTGAACTGGCCTCAAATCGCCTCTGACAGCCAGCGCCGGCGCCCGCACGCACGCACACACACACACACACACACACACACACACACACACACACACACACACACTCACCCGACAGTGTGCACACAGAGAGATGCGTCTCCTCGCCGGCAGAGATACGGCCAACGTGCAGGTATCTATTTATTCATTTATTTATTTATTTATTCTTTAACACAGGTCTGGATGTAAGGACACACGCGTGTTCAGCCGTGCGCGGCGCCGTGCACGTGGAGGCGTGTCCTCAGAGGCACGGCCACGGTCGCGTCAAAGGCAGGCAAATGATTTGTGGCGTGCAGGCCCGGCGTGACCACAAGGTGCCGCCGTCAGCAGCAGGTGGCTAACTCACCCCCCAACACACACACACACACACACACACACACACACTCACATACCTCCTGCACCTCGCCGATCCCACGGCGGCCGGCCATCAGCGTGAGGACGGAGAGGCAGAGTGGCAGCGGACAAGACGCTGTGAGGTGATACTGAGCGCTGAGGCTCACTGCCCAGCCGGGCTCACTTCTGTGTAATAATACAAAAATGTTTTTAAGAATTTACACCACCACATTTTCTCATTTGATGGTTTTTCGTAATTGTTTACATTGTAGATTCTCTATGAAGGCCGCCAAACGAATGAACCCCATCCCATGTAGGTAAAGCATATGTTACAGTTGTGTTAAACAATGTTTTCTCTCCTACATAAGTCCATGTGTGTGTGTGTGTGTATATATATATATATATATATATATATATATATATATATATATATATATATATATATATATACATATATATATATAATTCATATATCTGATGTATCTACAATGTAGAAAGGAGTAAAAAGAAAGAAACAGCACTGCCTGAGAAGCCGTGTGCAAATATTTGATTGGTGGTGTATTTAAATCAAAGCTTCGGATGCAGGCAAAGCAGCTGGACAGCATCAGATCCAGACTGGCACCAAGTGTGAAGAAACGGAGGAGAGAAATCAGCAGGCAGGGGTGTGTGTGTGTGTGTGTGTGTGTGTGTGTGTGTGTGTGTGTGTGTGTGTGTGTGTAGGGCAGGATGGAGACGGTGAGAGAGGAGGTCAGGATAACGACCGTGGACGGGTCCAGAGGAGCAGAGCGCCACGCACCCCCCTTCCCCTCCGACACTAATAGGATTAAGAAGGATGAGATTCTCCCCAGAGGACTGGACACAGTCACTATGTGTGTGTGTGTGTGTGTGTGCGTGCGTGTGTGTGTGTGTGTAATTCAGTGTGTCTGCACAGAAGAGCTGAAACATTCTGCACAAGAACTCAAAGTTGAAACCGTTTGTCCGTTACTGTTTCAAAGCGTCTCATCACAACGCAGCCAATTGACGGATTGACCTCATTGTCAACATCACTGTCAACATCACCACACTGGCTAAAGAAAGTTGAACTATAGGGAAAATATGTCCAAAGATAATTCACTTTGTACTGATGCTAGCATTTTGCCAATGTGAACTCAAACAATATCAAACAATAATATCAACAACACTGTGGATGCAACTTTTAGGACAGATTTTACAGGCTGCACAAGGGAAGCAGTGCTAGTCACACACACACACACACACACACACACACACACACACACACCCTCCAGGTCAGTACTTAGGGAGCATATGTTGGCTGCTGAGTCTCTGCGTCCCCCAGGGACCCCGTGGCTCCAGCGAGGCCCCTGAGTCTGACCAGAGCCGAGCGGACAGGGCTGACGGACGGGCCCCTGGAGCCGGGGACGGGCCGCTGGGGCCTCGGTCCGGGCTAATTACAGCCTGTGTGTGTGCGTGTGCGTGTCGGGGACACAGGCTCAGTCGGACTTTTCTAATCCATTATCGCCGGGCTTTGCTCCAGGTGGCGTCACGTCCACACGCTGAACGCCGCCGTGTCGTGATGTGACAGGTCGGGGCCGCACTGGCGCCTCTGAGGTCCGTCTTTCTGTGTCAATGTGTGTGAGCGTGTGTGTGTGAGTGTGCGTGTAAGTGCGGACGCCTCTGATGTGCAGTAATTGCCGCCCTCTCGGTAAACCGACGGCTCGTCTGGAGACGAAACTCAGTTCAGGTCGTCCACAAACTCGCTGCCGCCGCCGCCGCCGTCCCCCTGTGGGGTTGCCGCCGTCTCGCCTGCTTCGGTTTTGTCGCCTCGACACCTTGTCGCACGCTGTGGGCAAGCGTGGGTTCTTTTTTTTTGTCCCGACTTCCTGCGCATGAGCCATATTGTTGTTGTTGTTTCTTCTTCCTTCCCCTCGCAGTGTTCTGTCTCCACTTAAATCAGAATGTTGTAACCGGTCAGTCTTTGTCTACCGGAGAAAAACATGACTTCAAACTGAAGTAGAACAAACTGAGGAGGAAATGCAAACGCAGACACTTTGGTCTCGACAATAGTAACACAACGGGTTGGTCAGCAGCTCAGTAGCTGTGTTTCCATGACCCCTAGAATTGCGCAAAACCTATTTATAACAATAAAAGACTGATCATGGAAACACCTAAACTTTGGAAAAACCTCTCGATTATGGCTAAACGGTTTTGACGCTCTCATGAGGTGGTTTTTCAGACGTATCCATATGCAGGTGTATCGCAAAAGTGTCATGGAAACACTTTTTTCGCATTTACACGTTAGCGGACGTGACATATGGGGTTACGTAACCAGTTCACTGGAAGTATTTTTTACAAGTAATCAAAGAGAAAACGCTACGCTAAGGTAGAATATCAGCTAGCGAAGCACGTTTGCACGTCCTTCGCGATAATACGTAATTTATCAGTACCGATAGTAGCCATGGGGGGCAGTGTTTACCGTTGTTCAGCATAGATCGGGAAAACGCAATTAAAAAAAAGAACCTGTGACCGCCCCAGAAATGAGCTCCACCTGCTGGATGGAAACCAGATAACACCTGCAGCCACATCAATTAAAACTGGGCCTGAAACTTTATCGCACGCTGCGTTGAAGCAGCACATTGATCCGGTTGCTGCTTTGTGCTGCCAGTGACGTGTAAAGATTTCGGCAGTGAAGTGAAGTGGGAACGTTTCCTGGTTCTCACACTCACGAAAAATAGCATGGAAAAAAAAACAACAAAAAAAAAACAACAAGAACAACTGGGATTGAATTGATTTCTGTCAGATTTCACACAGAGCTTCAGTCGATCGTGTCGATTCTGATGCAGCCGCGGATCACTTTTATTATTGCGTTGTTGATTATGAACAAAATCAAAGTGGCCCGATTTCCCCGTCGCAGCGCTTAAAAAAACCCACGCTGTTGCACGTCATCCACGCACGAGTCAAACCTTAAAATGAAAGCGAGTCGTTCTTTAATCGCTCGGCTCTGCGGCCTGAGCAATAAAAAAAACCCAAAAACCTAATTGGCGCAACGTGGCGGATGTGGAGAAGGAACGTCGCACGGCTACCTGCCTCCCTGCAACACGGATTAATGTGTTTTCCAGGTTTTAAAACGATGAGGTTGATTCTTCACACTCGCATCTCGACAGAAAAAAAAAAATAGAGAACAAATGGATTAAAGGAGCGACGGGACGGGGATTAACAGCTAGAGGAGCTAATTTCCCCCCCGTAAATATTAATAGTTGTAACGCAGCGTTTGTGTTGTTGGAAGAAAAAAATAAGTCATTTGACGTGCCGCTCGCGTGTGCATGTGTGTGTGTGTGTGTGTGTGTGTGTGTCTTTTTATAGCCGCGGCCTTGTAAGAGGAAGTGTAGTAATTACATGTTTATGTAATTAGGCCAATAATTCAAAAGGAATAAGCCGCAGCGTTTCCACATTAGTAACAAAGTAGCCCGTGGTGGCCTATATCTGTCACACGCCGCCCGCCGCCTTCATTAGTCGACTCGCAAAGAGCCGCGCGGACTCGCACACCTAGAGGGCCGTCCGTCCGTCCGTCCGTCCGTCCGGGGGAAGCCTGGAGTTATGTAACATAAAAAAAACAAACATTTCTGACTCTTTTTAAGCAAAAGAATAAGATAAGATATTCATTCATTAATCCCACAGAGGAGGAATTTCCAGCATTACAGCAGCAAATTGGACAGCAACAAATGAAGCGTAGCAGTAAAACAGAATGATAGCAAATGAGGAATAAAAAAAATGAACAATTTAAACGACGGAAAAAGAAAAAAATAGACAAAAAAAGAAACATCGTTAGCAATAAAGTCGACTTGCGGTACAGTAAGAAAAGCTGCAAATACACAATCTGAAGTAGATTCACGTTCAGAATAACACACACATGCACACACACACACACACACTTGCATCTCTTTGCCTGCGACCACCTTTTAAAGCTCTCACTGATTCCTCCTCACTCGCACTCTTTGCCAGCCTCACACCACACATGCCCACAACATGCTCGCACTTCCGCCCTCCATTGGCGAACCGCGATGCGCACGCACACACGCACGCACACACACACACACACACACACACACACACACGCTGAACATCCCTTCCACTCGCCGGGCCCTTCAGAAGGTATTTTCTCGCTCTCCCTCTGCCTCATCAGGCCCTGTAGCAGAGGGCAGGCAGTAGCTAATAATAGGTATTGACTGGTTCAACGTGGGACGAGCAAGGTTCAACCATTGGATCTCAAAATGCGCCCGGGGGTCACTCGCACAGCGAACACGTCTCCCAGGACCCGGCGGAGAGAGAAGGCATTTTAAACTTTCATGACTTCTCTGAAATCGCGGCTGTTTCGCCTTTCAGGCCTCAACTCTTTGTACTCAAAAAGCGCCGGGCCCGATCAATATCCGAGGAAGGAGAGAGAGAGAGGGCGAGGGAGGGAGAGAGAGAGAGAGAGAGAGAGAGAGAGAGAGAAAAATCCAGACATCTTTATTTCAGCGGCTCAAGCTGCGGCGTGCTCGGCCGGCCGCTCTGAACGTCACGAGCACAATACGCTCACTTGAACTGTGCCGAAGCGGCCAAAAAGAAAAAAAATGTATTTATATAAATATTTCTGTTTTTTTTTTTTTTTTTTATCGCTCGCACAAGAACGAGTCCGGCAGGAACACAGAGAGAAACTGACTAAAGGATCCGGGAGGATGGATCTGTGGGAGAAAAGCCAACAAAACAGGTCAAAGAGTGAACAAAAAACACACACGCAAAAAAAAAAAAGAAATCACAGAAACAAGCCTTCAGTTTGGAGAACTGAACATTTCCAGGTCAGGAATTCATGAGCAGTAGGAACCAGGGAACCGACCCAGGAACTGAGGAACCAAACTGTGAGTCCGTCTGCTACTTCAAACCAAAGACAGACATTGTGTTTTGTTTTGTGTGACTTTGTGCGTTTGAATTAATCGTCACAAAGTTCAGCTACCGGAAGTTGCGCGTCAGTCTGTTGTCGGCGTTGTGTTGCTTGTCACTTTCCTGTGTGTTTGTTCCACAACCACAGACTCACAAAATATAAGCGACGGTGGAACAGTAGGGGGAGCTGAGGTGCTAAATATACTTCAAATATTTAAAATTCCAGCACAACTGTCAATTCTCAGCGAGGATCCGAGCTCTCATGCTCTCAGCCTACACTTCCTGCAGTTACATCTTCCGACCAGAGGGGTCACCACCTCTCGATCCCGGGTCGTTCTGCAATCTTTACTGTTAGCGGCCTTTTTTTCAGTGGCGGCAAAAAATGTTTTTTGTGCCAGTTTCAAAGCAGCATTGAAACAAAACTGTATGATACTGGAGTTGTTATTTTATAAACTATGAACTATAAAGAATAAGTTTTAAATAATAGTGAAATACTTTATGTATTAATTACAAAACTATAATACAAAAAAACAGAAGAATGCAAAAGCAAAATTGAAAAAATACAATAACACACAAAAAATACCAAAATACAGAAAATAGTCAACAAAGCAGCGATGCAGGTTTTGATCAACAAATTTGCAAAAATTGAGAAAAAATTAGTCTCAGTCAAAAGACTAAGCCAAAAAAATGACAGTAACAAATCCCAGAAATGTTTCATCTGAGGCCACAGTGAGACTAAAAATAGTCGCCAGTGCTGCACAACAAACGCACCATGAAGCAGCACAAGCAGTAAAAAGCTTCATTCTTTCATTACACATAATGCGCGTGCAGTGTTATTCAGCCCCGGAGAGTCAAAAGACACGATACGCACATTCACTGTTAATGTACAAATGTTTTGTTTCATTTCAGTGACTTATTTATTTATATTTTTAAGGGACACAGTGTTGGATTTACATAAATGCAGCGGTGGTGAAGGGAGGAATGCGAGCGGCTCCTCGTGACGGCGCCTCCGGCAGCGGCGGCGGACAGGAACCGGCTCTGTTTGGCCCGGTCCGAGTCCGGCGGCGTCCCGACACTCTTAGAACCCAGAGGAAGAAGGTGGGGTGCGTTCAGGGAGCGTCCAGCGGCTGAACTCTGGCAGATCCTGCTGCTGCACTGTCACTGGGACACCACACACACACACACACACACACACATGACCAAGGCAGTAAAGCAGTGGTTTGCCTCATTTGTGTTTGTTTGTGTGCGTGTGTGCGATGCCTTCAGGTACTGAGGACGTTTCACCACAATGTGACTGCAGCTGCTGCAGAGAAGCAACTTAATACCCAGGGCAGCGGGGGCACAAGGGTGTGTGTGTGTGTGTGTGTGTGTGTGTGTGTGTGTGTGTGTGTGTGTGTGAAGGATGCTGCAGCTGTGGCCATTGCAGGGACGTCGACTGCAAAGTTCAAACATAAAAGCAATTTAGTGTCAATTACAATATATATGCACACACACACACATACATACATAATACATACATAATACATACATAATACATACATACATATATATGTATAAGATATGTACATGTATATTCTGTCAGGGGAGCCACTTGGCGACAGCTCCAGGCTTCCGATTGGTTCGGGCAGTGATGGTGGGCGGAGCCTAACTGCAGCATGTCCAATCAGCTCTCCCTCTACTGAGGACGTGTTGGTGTCCACGCTGACACAGACACGTCTCTTCCTGTCCTGTCACGGCTGTAGCTCCGCCTCTTTCTCCTCGGAAGATGCTGATTGGTCCAGCGAAGGATCCCAAGGAGTCGGAGTCGTTTCCACTCAGGACGGAGAGAAGCTCCGGAGCTCCGTCGACTCAGAAGCGTTCGGAGAATTAAACTGTTTTTTTTTTTTTCCCTTCGTCGGAGGAGCAGCCGTGTAAATTTACTGACGAGATGAAAGAAAATGTTGGTTGACGTGAAGAAACGTGTCCAAAAGCTGGAACCCATCAACCGTTCCCTGTCCAGGAGACTTGTTATTGGGGGGTTTGGGGGGGGAGGTGAATGGCGAGGGGGGGGGGTGTTGAGGTTGGGTGGGCTGCAGAGGTGTGATGGTGGGAAAAATAAAATCCTCCCTCGGCTCGGCTGGGCTTCTTAAATCAGAGGCTGCTTGTCTTGGAGCGGCTCCATCCCGATACACCATCACTCCCCGCCGCTGGCTCGGCCACAGACAGCACAACATTTGTCAAACGTTAGACCAGCAGCAGGAGAAGAAGAGGGGGGGGGGGGAAATCCCCTGCATCTCGGTAATAAAGTCAAGAGCACCGCTGTTTTTATTTCCCCTCTGTTTTTCACTTTTTTTGGGGGGGGGCAGGGGTGGGGGGGGGGGGGCGAGGGGGGTTCTTTTCTTGAAACATCTGAGAGCAGAAAGAGTCGATTTAAACACAGTAGCAGCGTAGCATCGACTTCACTTCTGAGTACTTGGGTACTTCAAGACGTCTTTCTTCTGATTGGTCAGTCCGTATGTCAACAGTAGCTGTGTTTCCGTTACCCCCTAGAATTGCGCAAAACCTAAATATCGCAATTAAAAAAAGTGGTCATGGAATCAGCTACGTTTTTCAGACGTTTTAGCCTGAATTCCCAAATGCTGAGTGTTGACGCGACAACCAGCTCGCTGCAGCACGTCGTCACGTTGTTTTAACCCTCCGTTAAAAAATGAGCTGGAGTCGAACCTGAGGTTTCCATGGGAAGGCTGAGAAGATTCCTGGAGATCCTGCTCTGCTGACTGATTTTCGCTGGAGAGGATTCTCAGTAGACGGCTGCGAAAGACGCTGACGAGGAAGGTGCAGTAACCTCCGTCGTCCACCAGGTTTCCATAGCAGCCCTGCCAGCCAGTCAGCAGGCAAGAAGGACGTCTTGACACCGAATTGTAAGATGTTTCAACACTTGAGCAAACTTAGCCAACTGCTAACAGCTAATCCTGAAAGTTTTGCAGTCAAACCTGAGAATCCTGACCTCGTTATTTATCCTTTTTTTATTCTTTCTTTCCTCCTTGCCGTCTTTTCTTCCTGTAACGCGACCTGGGCCGTTTG
>CM020516.1:3725000-3770000 GCA_009823395.1 Thamnaconus septentrionalis | reverse complement strand
AGGTTACAGTATCCGGCGACTACACCTGTGTGTGTGTGTGTGTGTGTGTGTGTGTGTGTGTGTGACTGCGCTACTGTAGTGGAACACACACACACACACACACACACAAAGTCACACCAAGTCAGAGTCTAAAAACAAAGACAGATGCTGACGACGGTCCAGTCTGAGCATCAACATCCTGTCAGACTCATTATTATTATATTATTACATATGTAATATTGTATATTAAAGGGACAATGCATTAAAAACAATGACCTGCATTGACTGATTGATGTCATCCAGATGAGTCCAGTGTTGACTATTCAGGATGTTGTGTATAAAGTGTTCCGCCCATTGGTAGCAGGCAGAATACTATAGTAGTATTAGTATACTACTAAACTAATACTGCATTTGAGTATTCAGTCTGCCATACAGAGGTTAAATTAGTGGAGAACAAATTTGGGATACTGCCTGGGAGATAGAGCAAAATGTGTTTAAATGTGAAAAGAAAATCAATAAAACTACAAACTAAAAGAGGACATATTTCAATTTGGGAGTCTGAGGCTTCAAACAGCAAGAGGAGCGTTTAGCTCTGAAACAAGTCTGTTCAGTGGGTTTCTTAACAGCTCATTAAAATTTAAAGAACTTTTCTTAGGTAGACCTGTGGAGGCGGAGCTACTTTGAGGACCACTTTCTCCCCCCGCAAATCCAGATATTTAAGTAAAACCAGATGAAAGTCTGCTTCAGTTTCCACCATCCAGACTCAGAACCACCAGAACCTTGTGTTTAGTTTTAGTGTTGGTCTCAGTTTTGTTTTGTTTGTATTTTGGTTTTATTTCCCATCCCGTCCTGTCCCTCTCCAGCTGATTGTGAGGAGCCAAACAGGTACACACACACACACACACACCTGTCGTCGAACACTGTCCTGGTGTCCCTGAGTCTCTCTCTCTGTCTCTCTCTGTCTCTCTCTCTCTCTCTCTCTCTCTCTCTCTCTCTCTCTCTCACACACACACACCCTGCTGTCAGCGGGCCGCCCCAGCCCAGTCATCTCCTCAGCCATCAGCCGGGAGCCCAGCGGCCCCCCGGCGGCCCTCCAGCGCCGCTCTGACACCTCGATATGTTTTTCCAGCTGACCTTTCGCCGTCCTTTCTGCCACGGCCCGTAAACCATCAGCTGATGTATGAAGGCAATTTTTAGCGCTGCCACTTGTATCTGAGTGATTGTGTACGCTTTACATTTGGCCTCCCTCCCTCCCTCACTCCCTCCCCTCCTCCTCCCCCCTCCTCCCGCAGATCTCTCTATTTGTATTGCTGCTGGTGGTGGTGGGTCGGGGGGGGGCAGACAGGATGAAAGGATGGGTGGACGTGGTGCCAAATACACACATCTATCTCCCGCCGGGCCGGCCGACACTCCCGGCCAGGAAGGACACGACTCGATGGTCTCGATGGTCTCGATGGTCTGTTGTTTCCTCAACGGGGGGGAGGGGGCGGGGGGGTGACTGAGTGAACTGGTCGGGATTAAGACCCCAAAGAGTCCACAGTTCACATTCATACACTTCTGCTGTCGCTGAGCCCCAACAGGGATGGCAAGAGCCGTCGGCTAAGCTGGTGATCGGCCCGACGTGATGTCACAAAGGGCACCGCCACTGACACTGGGGCATGCGGCCTTGTTTCTGGGAGGTTAAAAAAAAAAAAAAAACTCCTCAGTTTTAGCAGGAAGCTGGAGGCTAACGTTAAACATTCTGAACCAATAGCGACTCCAAACATTTCATTCTTACAAGGATTCAGATTGATGATCAGATGGAAATGTGCGCTAGTTGGTGCTCACTTACATTAAGTGTAGCTTGTAAACTCACCGGCAGTTCTTCCGGCACGACTGGAAAGTTCATTTAATTAGCTACCATACATATAAATGCATCTCCAGGTGAAGATTTTTTCTGAATTTTCCATATCGAGAACCTCTCAGCCAAAACAATGTCAGCGCTTTAGCCTGGAACCCTGGGTCTCCTGCTCTGAGGCTCTGAGGCTCCGGTGCTCTGAGGCTCTGAGGCTCCGGTGCCAGTGTGATGCTGGTGAACGCCGGTTCCCCGGTAATGGACCTCGGACTCCTGCCTCGTTAGCATTTCAACTGGCATTTGAATTGGCGGCAATGTGCCCCTTCAGGCCCCTCGCCGCGGCGGCAGATTGAGCTCGTTAGCTCGTTAGCACAGAGCCGTGCTACGTGGCATTAGGCCATGTTACATTACGGCGGAGCAATGGCACTTGTTAGCCTATTAGCATAACCCTGTATTACACGGACGTAAGGGGTGGTGGTGGTGGTGGTGGTGGTGGTGGAGGGTGAGCGGTGCATTAGGCCGTGTTACAGTAATGGAAGGGGGCTTTGTTAGCTTGTTAGCATGCTAAATAGGTGCACGGGGAGGTGGGGGGCTGTGTGAGTGGTATTACGGCCCTGCTTAAGAGCACTGGAATGAGTCGCAGCAGCGTTAGCCGGGCGCTCTCTCTCTCTATCTGCGGTGTGTGTGCGTGTGCGTGTGCGCCTTTGTGTGAGTGTTTTACACTTTTTCAATTACAGCTGCTCATTGTCAGCCTGTAAACGGCTGGGTCAGCTGGCTGGAGCTCTGCCTTTGAAAGGCTGCTGACGTCCCGACAAAGGCGTCATTAAGGAGGGGAGGGACTCGGGCCCCCCGCCGGGCACTTCTTCTTCTCTTTCTCCTTCTTCTTCTTCTTCTTCTTCTTCTTCTTCTTCTTCTTCTTCCCCTCCGTCCACCCTCCCGCCCGCCCTGAGGAAACAGCTCAATAATACAGAAATAAAAATGTATTAAAAAGGTCTCGGCTAATAGAAGAGACAGAGGAAATGTAATCTCCTCTCTCTCTCTCTCTCTCTCTCTCTCTCTCTCTCTCGCCCTGGCACAATCCCGCCTTTGATTTCCTCCTCTTTAATCATCCACTTCCAGACATGTAAATACATCGGAGCATTGCTGCAACAATATATATATATATATATATATATATATATATATATATATATACATATATTTTTTATATATATATATATATATATATATGGAGAGAGAGAGAGAGAGAGAGAGAGAGAGAAGATTTCTCATTTGCTCTTGATCTGAATATTCAGCCAACTGCCGCCACCTGTGCCCCAAGACCAAATAAATAAATAAATAAATAAATAAAGGCTGGAGATATATTTATGCAACATGTCTGCATTCCCTCGCTCTCCTCTCTGCTTTTCTCCGCTAATATCTTTCAGGATCAAACTTCTGCCTGCTGGCCGGCCCTCATTTCATTGTTTTGGCCCCTCAAGACGGGAGCAGGAAGTTTCTGCACCGCGGCGAAACCCTCAGCACCAGGACACGCTCACCTGTTAGCAGCAATAAATCCTCTCTCCAGACGCTGACGCAGCCTTCTCGCTGAACCAATCAGATCCGAGCTGACGAAACTATGAAAAAATGTCATTCTCTAATTTCTTTCTAGGTCGATCATGTTGTGAATGATGTTTTCAACAAATTGATTTTTTTTTTTTAATCTTTCTCACAGTTAAAACAGCAGCAAAGTTTCTGAGGTGAAGGATGAAGGCTTGAGGATTTTTATTTATTTATTACCACCACCACCACCACCACTGAATAAAAGTCTTGGCGCCGCCATGGTTCCACTCTCCCGGCTACATTAGCAGCCGCTAAACGTTCAATCATCGAAACACTTAAAACAAATTTAGAAAGGATAAAAAAAAAAGGGGGGAATAAACTGGAACTCACCCTGCGCTTGCAGAGTGGTGCGACTTTGTCAGGGCTGTGATTAAAAGCGCCGGCCGCCTTTTCACCGCCGCACAATGCCTCGCCATTAGCGGTGATTGGCGCGGCGGCGGCGGTGGCGGCGGTACCTGCCTACAGTGGGGATATTAGGTCTCTGCGGAGACAGATAGCATAATGCAAATGTCTTAATGAAAACTTCATTAAGACGGAGGATAATTACCGTGTCCCTCACCATTGCACTCGCTGTGCTTTTAAATAATTGAGGTGCTCAACTTTTGATGTGTTTATACTGGAATAATTTCATCATGCCGACTTTGCCGGAGACAGACAGTGTGTGTGTGTGCGTGTGAAGTAATGAATATGGTTTTATGTTTTATGAATGAAGAGCCTTTATGCCTCCACAGTGCCAATAGTCACGTCATGTTAGCAGGTTGTCCCCTTGTCCTCCCGCCTTAATTAACTGGGAGGATTTTTCTTTTCTTTTCTTTTCTTGTCTTTTCTTTCCTTTGTCGCTGAATTTAATTCTTTTTTATTGATTTTAATCTAAATTCTTATAAACAGTGGGGGTGGATTATAATAGCGGGTGAAGTGGAATTTGACACACAAAAGCGGACGATTTAAATAATGCTTGCCGACACTCAGCGGTTGTTCTCACAGCTGCCCCTCCGGAAGCTGCGACTGCTAGAAAAAAAAAAAAGAAAAAAAGAAAAACCGCGGCTCTGGCACGGTATTGGTCGTAGGCCTCCAAGCGCCTTCAGGTTTTTTTTCTCTCTCTCTCTTCTGTGTTTACTGTGTAAAAAACGTGGGCGGAGCTTCTGCGTTTTAAAAAACGTGGCCGACACAGAAGTAGCAAAAAATACTGCATTCTGTCTTTTGGTCCAGCAGGAGACCAGTTGCAAAAAGACTGAAAAACGACTGGCCATCAATAGGTGGGAGGAGCCAATAATTTAACACTGTTACAAAGCAGTAACAGTGTTTCTGTTAATCTAAATTGGTAAAGAAGAAAAAAAAAAAATCCCCAAGTGGCTTTAATGTCCATTTTGTCTGATTTGGTCTATTTCTGAGGGGGAAAATGGCCATAAAGTTGAGGGCGTGGCTACACTTGGTACCGCCCACACAGCCAAATGTGCATCCTTACGGTTTCAAAACGTACCACAACCTGCCAATGGCGCCGCGATGACTCCACCCACCTCTCTGTGCAGTCAACATCTTCTCTTAATGAGGAAACGCTGGCGAGCTGAAGATCAATATTGACCCAAAAGGAGACCATTTTTTGTTTTTTTGTTTTTTTTGTTTGTTTTTTTACCTGACTTTGTATCTGAATTCTTGCTGTTGCGTTTTTCCTCATTAACCATCGCGTGTTTCACCGCTCGTGTGCGTGGAGGATGTCGGCATGTGCATTCTAGCAAACACTCACCTTTCATTTCCCATAAGATGCAGTGTGCCTGTGTGTGTCTATGTGTAGATATGTTGTGTGTGTGTGTGTGTGTGTGTATCTGTGTGAGAGGCGAGGGGAGGGGCCTGCAGGTCACAGCTGTTGGAGATTGGCCAATGTCATGTGTGTCTCCACCAGCCTCCAGGTTACTGCCGGGTCGAGGGCTCGCAACTCGCTCAAAGCCTTCACCTGGCGCCAAGCGTGGCAACACTCACACACACACACACACACACACACACACACACACACAAACACAAAGAAATATACACTAAAGTTGTTTTTCCTTCCTCTCACTCAGGTTCCTTCCTTCCCCTCTGCAAAAAACACCTACATTTCTTTCAATCCCGATGTTGCCGACCGCCAACCGACGCACGCATCATCACCACCACCACCACCACCACATTGGTTTTATTTCTTTATTTCTTTATTTATTTTTCTCAGGAAGACATCCGGTGATAAATTCTCCGAGATGCGACTCTTTGAGATGTGAAACGGCTGAATCGTGGCGGTGATGGAACCAGAGTACTGCTGATGTGATGGAGGTAAGGGACTGCTGCTGCCTGTGTGTGTGTGTGTGTGTGTGTGTGTGTGTGTGGTGGGTGGGGGGTAATAATTGCCTGGAGACAGTGCAGAAATAAGCCCTAATGGTCAGTAATCCCGGCCTGGAGAGGAGCCTCTCCACGCGGCTCCATTGAATGGCGGTAATGGGCTTCCAGCTCCGTCACTTACATATGCATAGATCTTCCTCCATTAAAGCTGGTGGGGATGACAAATATGGGTGGATGTGAGCGGGCAGGGGGCAGGGGAGGGAGGGAGGGAGGGAGGGAGTGGTATAAAAAAAAAAAGGGAGATGAAGGGGAGGCGGGAGGGACGGAGGAGGGAGAAGATTTCCTCTTGGTTGGCGGTAATTTGGCAGCTGCTCCAAGCTGCTCGTCCTCAAATCTCATTAGCCGATTGTTCCCATGATGCCGTCTGGGTCGGGAGGCGGGGCCACGGGACGCTGCTTCAAGTGGACACCAAGACGACTCGCGCAGCGATGACAGCGACGTGTTTGTGTGTGTTTGTTTCTCGATCGCAAAAATGAACGGAATAGAAAACATTTCAAAAACATTAGAAGAAGAGGCGGGCATTGACAGGATTCCAAGAAGCTGATTGGACGCTGAATCAGCGGCAGCGGGCTTCCCATTGGTAGGAGGCAGGAAGTGACACTAGCTGCGTTTCCATTGCAGTTTTTCGCAAAATAAAAGAGATATTTCTAAAATTTCAACAAAGTGCAACTGTGATTGGCAGAAGTAGCTGGCAGCAGCTTCCTGTTCCTGACACGGCTGTAGCTCCGCCTCTTTTCCCTCGAAGGAACACCCTGATTGGTCCAGTTCTGTGTCGTCCCTCAGTCAACTGGGACGAAAGCCCAAAAAATACAGGGTCAAAGATTGAAAAAAAAACTAGACAAATAACAAAAAAAAAATTGACATAACTAAATGACCAATTATGTAATAAAGACTTAATTCACTAAAACTGAAAACAGATGCTGAGAGCAGCGTCGTGGGTCCTGAACAGACACTCAAGTCGTCGTCATTCACCTTCAAACTTCTCCCCACGTCAGCTCCATCCATCGCTGATATCAGCCGGCCGCACGCCGTCGCCCGGACGTGTCGCCGTGCGGCTGCGGAGACACTTTGAGGGATGCATCGCCGCCGCCGCCCGCCGCCGCCATCCAGCTCTAATTCCACTGCGAATGTGTCACTCCAGGACCATAAAGGCAAATCTGCAGCTCTGAGCTCAGGCGGTGTTTTATTTTTATTATTTGTTTGTGTGTGTGTGTGTGTGTGTGCGCGCGCGTCTGTGTGTGTGTGTGTGCGAAGTGCAGAAGTTCAAGGGCGAACGCGGGCCGACGCGGCGCCGCAATGAACGCACCTGGATGGCGAGATAAAAGGCTCCATATTTCACCGCCGCTCCTCTAAGTGCCGCCGCCACTCGGACGGCGAGAGATTAGTTTGCGTGATACGAATGTGAGAACGTGAGTGACGCCACTTCATCGTCCTCGTGCACCAGTGTGTGTGTGTGTGTGTGTGTGTGTGTGTGTGTGTGTGTGTGTGTGTGGCCAGACCCCAAAGTTGTCGTCTGCTGTGCATGCGGTGACGTATCGGGCTCATAGAGTTGTGTGTGTTGTTTTGTTTGTTTAGTTTGTTCACACACACACACACACACACACACACACACACACACCGCTAACAGATATCCAGTAGCTGCGAGCGGTGGAAGGTCCTGCTACATCTGTCAGCGCCGCCTGGCAAAGGCGGCCGGTTCAGATGCTATCGCCACCGACGGCTCAGTCAAAAGATTTACCGTGCCCGCCCCCCCCCCCCCCCCAACCACCCCCTCCAACCCCCCCAACCCCTCCGCTCGCCATCCCTCCTGGCAGCCCCGAGGTGGGCTGAGCAGCACCGTCCGGCACAACAACAAGCAGGACGAGCAGGAGAGGGAAAGACGGCAGGCGGAGCCGCTGATAAGCAGAAGGCGACGGTGGTATCAGCCACCCAACCCCCCCCCCCGGCCTTCCTCCCCCGTCTTCTTCTCCTCCTTCTTCTTCTTCTTCTTCTTCTTCTTCACCTCTGTGTGATTCGTGGCCATTCTGGCGCCATACGAGAGATCACCCCACCCCATGCCAAGCCACCCCACCCAGCCCCCTGAACTCCTGCCCCGCCCCCAACACACAAAATGTCAAGCAACTTCCTGTCACATGTACATCTCCATTGGGTCGCATTTTTAAACGGAATTTCTTAAAAAATCGGGGAAAAAATGGTTCAGGAAATTTGCCTCCACCAGGGGGAGCCCTATGCAACTGTATAGGCCATATATGTAAAAATATATATATTTTTAGCATTGGCTATTCTCTCACATCTTAGCCTCAATAGAGTCTCAGGTTTTACAACCAATGAACTATCAGATTTGGCCTCAGCTAAAGTCTCAGATTTTAGCCTCGGCTAAAGTTTCAGATTTTAACCTCAGACCTTCGCCGGCTGAGCCGAGTTCTCCATGGACTTTGTGCCGCAGCAGCAGCAGCAGCAGCAGCAGCAGCAGCAGGAAGACAAAGACGACCTCAGAGGTCAACGCAGGCCTCAAACCAAGTCTGCAAATCTGGGCTAAGCTGCACTCCTGGCAGTGGGCGGCGATGGCGGATGGTGCTGCGATAAAGGCGACCTTCATCTTCTAAGGCGGCACTCAGCCTCTCTTTGCATACAAATAAAACTCTTTAACTGGCGCAGATTATGAAAAAGCAGCCAATAAACACGACAACACAGTCTGGAGCAGGTCGTTGATGAATCCAAGTCTGTTTTTTCTGAAGTTCACTCATGAGTTGTGTCTTTATGCCTCCAACCGTCAGGCTGAAAAACTGTCAGGAAACTGATGGGGGGGAGGAGCCAACTCTTAAATTCATGTCTCACTTTCAAATTCAAAACGTTTATAACAGACAGTCGACTGTCGAGACTTTACATTGTATCATCCGTCCATCTCATCAGTTGTGCCATGGGCTAATCGGATTCTACCACCGTTGACAGTAGAGCCACTTGGTCCCCGCCAGGATGTTTCTTGGAAAACGGCTGTGATGGGAAGTTTTCCACACGGATGTGCGAACATTCCCAGCTGACGTTCCCATCTTGCGGCTTCACCGACACCTGGGAGCAGGTTGACAACAAAATATCCAAGTTGGATTTGCTGAGGAGCCTAAATGTCACCTTCATTCCTCAGCCTAAAGACTGTGTGTGTGTGTGTGTGTGTGTGTGTGTGTGTCTGCGTGCTCCGTGATCCGTGGCTCCTCCCCCCTGTGGATCAGCTGCTAATCACAACTCTCCAGAGACAAATCAGACGCTGCCGTCCCGTCCCCCAAAAAAAATCTACACACATCAACACTTATGCATGCACAAACGCACACACACACACACACACACACACACACACACACACACATAGGCGCTGATTCCTCCGCTCTTAAATAACCTCACCAGGGGCGAGTGACGGAGGGGGAAGTGATGGGGGGACAAAATCACCATCCTTATTTAGTGTGTGTGTGTGTGTGTGTGTGTGTGTGTGTGTGTGTGTGGGTCTGAGTCTTTTGAAGCCTTTGCCGTCACACAGCTACGGGGCTGTCGGCTTGTCGAGGATTTCTCCTGGATGTGAGTGTGTGTGTGTGTGTGCGTGCATGCATGTGCGTGTGTGTAAAGACCCTCCCGTGGAGGGAGAGGGTGGGGGTGGGGGTGGGGGTGGGGGAGCGGCGGCCCTGATTAAATGCTGCAGCCGTCATGCCTGCGAGCCAGCCAGGAGATTAATATCGGCGTAACCTGTTACTTAATTCATTATGGGGATACAGGCTAATTTGATTTGATATTATTTTAATAAAGTTCTGTGATATCCAAGATTGTTTCAGGCTATCAAAATAATTTTCCAGTTATTACAGTTCGCCAGGCAGGTCCCTTTGATAGCAGTGGTTGGCCAGGCCTGTCCTGAATACATTACAACCTCTGCGCGCGCACACACACACTCACACACACACTCACACACACACACTCACATGCCATTTTCTCGTTTTATTATTCTCTTTTTTCCTGAATCTCACTGCTCATTCACACACACACACACACAGACACGTTAAAATCCTGTTCAACCCCTCTGTCCAATCTAATTATTTCTTCCACTTTTGCTTTTTCAGCAACTCTCTGCTAAGCAATACAATGAGCTGCATCCATGTAAAAAAAAAAATAATAAAAAAAAAGTCATGATGTCATGGAGGAATGGCTGGTCAATGTTTTGTATCTGTAAGGAGGTAAACACCTCTTGCCTATGTCTTATTATTCCTTGCAACCGTGAATTAGTGGGAACCGTGGGAATCATGACTGTATTTCATTTCAAAGGGTCAAGGTTGTATTTTTGTTGTTGTTGTTGTCTTTTATTCAGCTTCAGACTCGTCGCGTTTGCCGTCTGCTACCGTGGCAGCGTGGAAGTGACATTTCAGGTAAGACAGCAGCAAGCCAATTCGCCGACAGCCTGTTCCTGAATCATGCTAACAGGAAGCTGGAAGGATTACGAGGGTTAAATAAGAAAGTCAATGTTACTTTAGCTAAGACTCAGAGTTTGAATTTAACTTGCTAATCAATGATAATGAGTAATTTTAGCTGCTTTGTTTTCCAGTCTTGGTCCTAGTGTTAACATCATGGACTGGTCCAGTCTGGTTCTGGTCTTAGTCCTATTGCTAATATCCTGGACTGGTCCCGTATGCTTCTGGTCTTGGTCCTTGTGCTAAGATCATGGACTCGTGCAGTCTGGTTCTGGTCTTGGTCCAATTGTTAAAATCCAGGACCTGGTCCAGACTGGTTCTCAGCATCAATCCCAGTCTATGCCAGTAGAGGTATGAACTTGAGGAGATTCGAGGATCTCTCATTTGAGGATCTCAGGGGTTATTTTGCTCGCCTTGCTAACTTAAGCTAAGCTAACCATCCACCACCCAGAAGCAGGCCCTGAATTCAGTCTGTACTATGTCCACTTTTTGCCGTTCTGCTCAAACCTTCTTTAATCAAAGCTCTTCTGTTTCACTCTCCCTCTCTCATCGCCTGTCTCACCACCCCTCTCTCTCTCTCTCCCTGCCGTCGCCAATGTCACCCATTCATTATTAAAGGTGCCCTCGCCTCGCCGCCGCCGCCACCGCCGCCGCTCGGCTCTATTAGAAAACCTTGTATCAGCTGCTCGGGGCCAGGGAAGGACAGAGGAAATAAAGAATAAAATGAAGACGTGTTCGGCTCTTTGCAGGAGGGCGTGTAAGTCGCCTGTCAGCCTGTAATCACCGTGTTGGGCGACTGTGTATATGCTAATTCATCCCTCCATACTGCTGACTAGGACATGCAATATAAATGAAGTTTGTTGGACGGCGGGCGCAGGGGGAAGGAAGGCTGACTGGAATAAAAGATCAGGGTCCCGGAGAGACTCCTGCCGGTTATTAGCAACGTGCTAGCTTCTCCGGTGAGCCGCGGCCGCCGCGGTGCAGGTCTTTTAACATGGAAATTTGTTTAAACCCCCGTAAACCCTGATCGTGGAGGGATTCTGTGAGATGCAGAATGAACGTTACGCAGGCCAGACGTGGAAAATTTGAAGGAAAGAATCCTTCGGGGAGGGACAGACGCTTGTTTTCTGGAGTGAATGTTGGGGGACGTGCAGCAGTTTTCTTTAACTTTTCTTATTTTACCCCAGATGCAACTTCCCCTTCTCTTGACTGTTGAATTTTTCCAAATTGTGATTTTATTTTGGTCGTCAACAACAAAGCGTAAAGTAGCAGTAACTTCAGCATCTCGCAGAGTCTCGTTCTCGTACCGCAACTACAATGTGACATATTTTCCGAACATTTTGAAACATCTTTTTGCAGCCATGCGACTTATTTTAGCTTCAGCTCTAAACGTCAACATCTGTGTTGAAAAAAAACCTTGATTCAAAACCAAAAAAAGGTAACTCAAGAAAAACATGAATGTATTCAATGAAAAGAAGGAATCCTCACCGACAGAAGCCATTAAAACAGCTGTTTCCATGTCAACTGTAACGTTTTTCCGACCCTGACGGCCGGCGACCGTCTTTGTTAGCTCACTGTTAACTGCGATTGTGTTTCCCAAAACACTCTGGCTGGCGACAAGGACACCTCGCCGTTGTGTGTGTGCTGTATCGTGTGGCTCCCCTGGAGGAAACCTCACAGGACGGCATCGAGAAAACTTGTGCCATGACAAAAAAAGAACGCTAACAGAAACAAGTGCAATTTTTTTCGTGTACTGAAGAAAGGACAATCGATGAGGAGAAGCGACAGAGATGAGCGTTTAGATCTGCGGATCCACTGAGTTTCTGTGATCAATTGATCGACACCTCCCACTCCTCCAACCTGCCAGCGTCACGCCCCGACATGCCGCTTAAAAGTGGAGGTCCAAGTTTTACTGCATTTTTCCAGAACCTTACAGGAACTCTTTTTCGGGCTCCTTCACCACATGGAGTCCTGAACAAGCCTTTTGGAGCCGGTCCTCCGCCTCAAACAACCTGCTGACGGACGTTGAGAAATGATAGATTGGTACTGAATAATTTTTTGGGTGTTTTTTTTTTGGTCGCTGTTTTTCCTGTGCAGGAAAAAAAAAAATCTCATATATACGAGCCAGAATCCTTGTTTTTTTTAATTATTTTCATTTCTTGCGCGTCCGTCTGGATTTACAGGGGCCGACGCACTGAAGCGTTTTACGACTGTAATTCGATGCAGCTGCGACGGCGAACTGGCCGGCCGGGGGAACATGAATCAAACCCTCTGATAACGTTTTCCCTATGTGGCTGCTGCTGCGTGCGGATACGTGCAGTGAGAGGACAACACAACCAGGAGGTGTGTTACAGATTAGTTGGGTGGAGGGTCGTGCACAGTCTGTCCATCACCGCTGATCACTTTGTGGACTTTGGACTTTTTGCTCCCCCCCCAAAAAAATGTACAATTTGGCCTGATTTATGATTTTTATATTGTTAAAAGCTTAATATACTGCCTGTACATACATTACTAAAAGTGTATACACACAGTACAATAAAATTCATTTGGTTTTCTTACCCATAGGACAGTTCCTATTTATATATGAGAATATACATAGAGCAATAACGGCCTTGCTCCCAGTTTGCTGCCATCTTGCGCCGCCATTCTAAGGAAGCCCGGTGGGGACAATCCAGGTGGCCTGACAGCACGTTTCGCGTTTACTGTGACTGCTGATATCCTTCAAATAAATCAACGAAGAAGAAGGTGGACAAGGTGTCCAGGTTTGTGTTCGCAGGCCAACGTAGTTTACTGGCAAGCTCGGGAGAGGAAGGGGAGCGAATGAGCACCGCAGTCTCAAATCTGGCCACTAAGTGGCAAAATTTTACACACTGTACCTTTAAATCAGACCTTTGTACATTTGTTCTGGTGCTCGACAACTCGAGTACAATTCAGTCAGTGACACGGCATGTTGAAAGAAATAGCGGGTAGACAAGGCTGGGGGGTGAGGGAAAGGGGGAGGAGCCGAGGAGATGGAGGAGCAAGGGGGAGGAGTAAAGGATGGATAACGAGTGGAAAAGATTTTAACGTGAGTCTTTCCGGAAGATTAAATGAACAAACGACTCTGACTTGTTGTGAAGTGCTGATCTGTCTGAGCGTGGAGAGATGAAAAGAGGAAGGAGTAGAAGAAGGAGAAGATAAAAAAGAGAAATTCCTCATTTGCATCCCTTGATGAGGGAGGATCAGAGCGACGCAAACTGTTTTGTTTCGCCGCGGCTGCCGCGATGTGCACCGTTATTACTGACGGTCGACTTTAAAGTGGCGCAGCGGCATCTCTGTTTGAATCATCCAACAAACAACAACAACAACAACAGCAACTCTGTTCTTCCAACATGTAATTAAAGGTTTGTTTCAAAGATTATTTCCGGATGACAATTATTTGTTTCACTTCATTTTATTTTTGCCCCAGGTGAGATAAAAAGGTGCAGAACAGCGACTCCTACTGACCAGAACCAGAACCAGCAGTGAAGGTTTCAGGATCTGGAGGAACTTTTCTACATTCAGAGTGTTGTTGAAGTTATTTTGTTCTATCTATCTATCTATCTATCTATCTATCTATCTATCTATCTATCTATCTATCTCCTCCTCATCTTTCTCTGACACTCCCGCCATCAACTTCCAGAAAACCTCGAGATCATTAACTAAAGCTTCACCGACCACCTGCTGTGGCTCCTGCTCCTGGCGGAGGTGTTGTGTCAGTGACCTTCTAACATCTTGACATCCACCGTCTCCACCGGCTGGACTGGTTAACCAGTCAGGAGAAATAAGTTGTCAAAACGGTCAGAAGAAAATTACAGCGGCTGAAGACAGAAGAGTCCTAGAACCTGTTTTTCCAAATCATTTTGTGCTTTTTTTTTTGTTTATTTTGGCGGGTGAGACCGGAGCAGAAATCAGGAAAAATCAACACATGAAAAAATCTGCCACTCACTCACTGACTCTCACTGTGCAGGGTTCAGGCTTCTGTTAAAGTGCGATCAGACATCAGCCAGTCATGGCCCCGCAATCGATAATTATGCAAAACGCCGTGGCCCTGATCAATACGTGGAGAGTATGAGGGAGAGCGAGGAAAGAAAAAAAAAAAAAAGAATGAAAAGAGAAGGAGGCCAGATGATAAAATAGAGATGGAGAGCGTCTGGGCCCTGGATGAATAGAAGAACATTCAAACATTCAGAGGCCTTTCATGTGACGGGTCTTTCTGCATTTTAGTTGGCGCACGGTTCGATATTTGAACGACGGAGGAGGAGGAGGAGGAGGAGGAGGAGGAGGAGTAGGGGAGGAAAAAAAAAGAAAAAAGTTTTCAAAATTATATTGCTGGGAGTGATAGTGGTAGTAATAAAGAAGTTATTGACCAAATGATATTGATCGACAGCTCCTCGGGCAAAACGAGCCGACCTTGCTCTCCCTCAGTGCCTTGCCCTCCCTCCCTCTGCCCTCCCCCTCCCCCTCCCCGGAATTCAATAATATATTATTTTACACAGTTTAGAGTCGGACAACAAATAGCTCCACGAGCGCAAGGTGAGGAATTACTGCTAAATTTTTCATGGCCACTCGCCCGCAGGATTTTTTTTATTTTATTTATTTTAGTTTATTTTTTTGGCGAGGGCGTGCGCGCGAGGGTGATTAAAATCCAAGACTCTGGTCGAGAGGAGTCGCCGCCGCCTCCCTCCCTCCGCAGACGGTGAGGAGGAGGTGGAAGAGGAGGAGGAGGAGGAGGAGGGACCAGCGGCGATGTGCTCCTTCCTTCGCTCTTCTGCATAAATCAGATAATGACCTTGAAGTCTTTACAGGCGGCGGCGGTAACCACATCCAAGCTTTGGTCCCCTGGTTTATTCACAGGATCAAAGCCAGGAAACAACGGCCATCGATTTAGCCCTGAAGACGCAGAGAGGAAGAAGAAGAAGAAAAAAATGAGGGGGAAAAAATGCCCCGGCTGATTGTCACATTACACGGCTCTTTTGTGCGAGGTAGCGCCGTCCCGTTTTGATTGTCCGCTGCCTTGGAAGGTTTCTCACTCACAAAGATTTTCCTTTTTTTTGTTTACACACAATGATTGGGGAGTGTGGCAGCAGTTTGATTTGGCTGCCATTTGGAAATTTAACAAAGCTGCGGCTGAGATTTGCAGCAAGAGCTGATTTGAATTGAATTTTTTTTGGGGGGGCATCTCTCCAAACGAAACGTCGGTCAAAGTGCCCTTGATTTCGAAGGCTACTTCAAACAGTGACCTCTTGTGTCTCTTTTGGTGCAGGCCTTTGGCTGCTGTGTAAAAGGTGGGCACAGTTAAGGTGACATCACCCACTGGTTTCTGAAGCTGGTTTTGAGGTCGTCTCCAAGGTCGGTGGCGCCATCATCTGAAAAACCGTCTGAAACCGAAAGATTCCATGTTTGGATGTGTGGTGGGCGGTACCGCAAGAGGTGAGCAGTGATTGGAGCGTGAGTGCAGCGTGTGGCACCCAGGATCCGCCCACCAGAACGACCACAATTGGCTGCTAAACTCGAGCCACGCCCACAACTTTATGAGCAATTTTCTCAAAATGACATCGAATCAGACAAAATGGATTAGAGCCGATTGCCTTGTTATTTTCTTTACTAGCAAATTAGAACAATAAAAAACTTTATTGACAGCCAGTCATCTTTAGTCTTTTTGCAACCGACTTTGGTGGCCCCTGCTGTCCAAACAATAGAAATATGACTTTGTTAAGTTCTGTGTCAGCCTTCATTTTTGAAACCCGGAGGTTTAGCCCATTTCGACACGTTTTTTCCACCTTTCCCACCTAGTGGTGCTTAACGGTACTGCAGGAGGTTGTGGAGGTCGAAGCCCGACGGATGGAGGCAGGAAAACAGGATGAATCACTGGATGGTAGTCGACGGTAACATACTCTTCGGGACCATACGCCCGCCGCCGCCGCCGCCGCCGCCG
This sequence comes from Thamnaconus septentrionalis, assembly GCA_009823395.1. Taxonomy (NCBI): domain Eukaryota; kingdom Metazoa; phylum Chordata; class Actinopteri; order Tetraodontiformes; family Monacanthidae; genus Thamnaconus; species Thamnaconus septentrionalis. The sequence continues at coordinate 3,753,814 of CM020516.1, read as the reverse complement.
CCGCGTCTCTTTGCATGTCAGAGACGCAGACGGAGACGGCAGTTAAGCTCGGTTAAATATTCATTCTGCTCGCAGGCTATTCAAGTGAAACACGCGGCTACTCGGCAGGCATGGAAACTGTAAAAAAATAAAGAGGGAGGAGGGCCGGCATCCATTATTGAAGGGCCGGGATGTTATCAATTCATACAAGGTCAACACGGGAGATTTTCAATTTATGCTCGTGTCAAGACAAAGATTTCACCTTGTGCGCGCTCGGCCGTCGCTTCCTTTCTCTGCCTTCCTCTCCTCTCCTCTCCTCCTCGCCGAGTCTTCAGAAAGGGCCTCGCTCGCCGCTGCGTCGTGTGTGTGTGCGCGTGTGTGTGTGTTACATTGTGTCGGTTTTGTTCCTCCGCCTCGTCGTGCATGGCCGAGGTCTTCCCGTGCAGTGGGTGGGGAGGCGCTAAAAGATCCAACTTTTACGTTTCGGCAAACTAAAAATTCAGACCGCAAGCCTGCAACACACACACACACACACACAAAGGGAGGGAGGGAGAGAGATTAGCGCGGTGTTTGCCGTGGAAGAGCTCCTCATTTACATCAATTATGGATAGTCGACTTCCATCCTCGTGGCCCCGCCGCTGCATATTTCATGGGGACGGAGGGATTTTATGAGTTAATGTGTCCAGTGGACACGGCGCTGAAAGCAGCGGCCCGGCCCGAACACTGCCAGCACGTCTGCAGAGAGCACGCAAACACGAAGTCTCGCCATTCTGCGTGTGTGTCTGACTTTTGTGTGTGTGTGTGTGTGTGTGTGTGTGTGTGTTTTTAGGGTCCCAGCCGCTCGTGCAGCTGTTTCTGCGACATCTCCACATCGTGTCCAGGGAGGCTGGCAGACGCACACACGATACTCCACACACACGACACACACACACACGACGACAACGCTCTACCGACTCGACGCCGTCGACGACGTCCAGCGGAATTAAAAGCAGCCGGTCGGCGACACGCCGCTGTTGTTCTTCCAGCCGTCGAAACCTTCAAGATAATCGGGACATCTCACTCAACCTGTGTGTGACAGAAAGACAAAGACAGTGAGAATCAGAGAGAAGACGTGAAGGACATATGAAGAACAGCCAGGTTCTTGTCTTTGCCTGCACTCATCAGCTTCTGTCCACCTGTTTCCTGGACGTCATCTCAGGGTGGCCAACAGCAAAACTGTCGCAGATCTTTTCCAACATGGATTTGCTCTTTAGAACAGCGTTGGTGACTAAATATATATTTGGCTGCTTCCTGATCCGAGTGAAGAAGGTCGCCGCGTCCTTCGTCCATTTTTTTTTCCACTCTCGCTCGCCCTCTGTGAAACAAGCTGCCGCCACTTCACGCCTGCAGCCTTCATCTCTTTTAATTCCACACAAAAAAACCTCCACCCCGCCTGATTATTTTATTTTATTAATGTTCTATTTGTAAAGAATTTTGATCCCTTCCTTTTACTGCGCCCAGGGAGTCAAGCACGCCGCTGAATTCTGGCTGAATTAATGAACTGGCCATCGTTTCCCTTTTCTTCCCAGCGTCGCCTCAAGGTAACCAGAGATGTTTTCCTTTTCTTTTGAAGGGACTTTTCCCCTTTTTTTTGTGTCTTAATCAGAGCATTTCAGATGCATATCTGGTGCCCATTTAACGCCTTCAACTCTATTTTTTTTTTCCCCCCACAAATTCTAACTGTGGGAGCTCCTTTAATTATCCCGACATATTTGAAGAGAGAGCAGAGGATATGAGGCAGGAAGGGAAGAGGAAGACGGGAAGGAGGAACCAGAGGAGATGGGAGGAGATCCGGCAGTCTTTCATGTCTCGGTTAGCGTCGGCAGCGCGGAGATAACGACATAAAAGATGACCAGGCCCGGCTGCGGACGAGCGAGGTCTGAGAGGACGACTCAACAGGCCATTAGTGCTCCATAAATGATAATTTATGCGTCCGTGTTGAAAATCCGGCCACGGGAGCTTCATCAGCGGCTCCTTCTTCTGCCACTAATTACGGGGTCAAAAAAGCAATTTATACCATCCGAGAACAGCCTCGGTGAGTTGCCACATCCTCTCCCCGCGCCTTCCTGACACACACACACACAGACGCACACACACATAAAGAGGAGAGAGATGAAAAACACACAGAAACACCCTGCACATTATGCAAAGGCACCAGCTGCTGGTAACACCTCCCCAACAGGCTGGCAGCCTGGCAGGACGAGGAGACGACTGCTGGTGGCGAGGAGGGCCGATGGTGGGCGGGGCTGCTCGCACTGACTGCCGCTTGATTTACACACCTTCCTGAGAACGGCCCCGGTGTTTGCTGCATCCTTTTATATCTGTCTTGAGTGTCAGAAGAAGAGAATCAATGAGCTATCGCAGGACTGACGATCGGCAAGGTGACGGGAGAAGTGAAAGGCCTGTAAATACATGGTACCCAAGTATGTGTGTGTATGTGTGTGTGTGTGTGTGTGTGTGTGTAAAAAATTTAAAAAGTCACATTCCCAAATTTTTGCAACTAAAGGCTTCTATAAATGAATGCATCAATATTTTTTTGCACTTCTTAAATAAGCAGATCTTTAAGTCCTCACTTGGCCAGTGAAGGACAATCGTCCCCTGTTGGTGATGCACACGTGAATGTGTGTGTGTGTGTGTGTGTGTGTGTGTGTGTGTGTGTGTGTGTGTGTGTGTGTGTTGTGCATGCCCATACAAGAGAGAACAACGTGCACCCCCACCCTGACACTCCTCTGGAATGATGTAAAGCAACAGAAGCCCCTCCTCCCTCTGCGCTCCCTGCAGCCAATCACAGCCTTCGTCTCGGCGTTTCGTCGTTCCTTCAATTCAAACTCAAACTGGTTTCATTTTCTGAGGAACTGGAACTCAGTCAGTGGCTCTCGGAGGTGAAACCGCTCAGTCAGTCGCAGCTGGACCCAGAGATCCTCTCCTGCTGCCTCTGTCTGAATCTTCTGAGGGCGACTTCCTGTGGACACCTGCAGGAAGTGTCTCCAGCATCACTGGGATGAAGCGAAGGAGGAGAAGAGAGTCTACAGCTGCCCTCGGTGTAGCTGGACCTTCGCAACTCAGTCTTCTAGTGTCCGAGATTTTCCGAAATGCCGAAAGGCCGAAAGGCATTTTGGAAAATCTCATCGCATCTCATCGAAAGAGAACATTTTTTGTTGTTTGTTTGTGTGTTTTCTGTGCTAAAATTCACACTTCCAGTTGCAGACACCTCATCATCTGTATACGTATATTAAAAAAATATATATATATATATATATATATATATATATATATATATATATATATATATACATATATATATATATATATATATATATATATATATATATATATATATATATATATATATATATATATATATATATATATATATATATATATATATATGAAAAGTCCAGCGACCACAGCAGGGAGGCCAGCGCCACCCTCCCACATGGCGAGGAGCCTTGGCCTCCTCGGCGGCAGCAGCCGACACGGACGCGGTGGAAGAAGAAGAAGAGAGAAACTCGTTGGCCGCTTCAGCCGAGCATCTCGGAGACCCGGAGTCGCTCCTGCAGGCCGACTCGGTCGGCGTTAGCCTCCCCTCTTTCCCCCCGTCAGCAGGGTGACATCTTCCCTCACCCCTCGGCGGCGGCGGTGGTGTTTGCCAGACTGTGTGAGATCAGGAGGTCTGTTGAATAGAGCGGCGAGAGGTCGGTCCACGCCTCTCCATGGGATTGGCAGGACGCCGTCTGCAGCCGCCAGAGGTCGGCGGCAGATGTCTGGGTGAGGAAGAGAGGGGAGGAGGAGAGGGAGTGGTGGTGGCGGCGGGGGTTCTCTCAGCCACTTCCACCGTCGCTCTATAAGTTCATTCCAACTTTAAGAGTTGTTTTGTTTTGGTTTTTTTTTGTTTTCTTTTGTTTTTGTTTAGTTTTTCTTTGAATGAAGAAGGAGTTTGGTGAAGTTGGAGTTTGGCATCAGGGCGGCCGTGAGGGCCGAGTTTCAGACACCAGCTTCTTCATTTCATTTAATCTATAAGAACTTCTGCAGCCATTTGATATAATACAATGTGAGCTTTTTGTCTCTCTCTTAATTTCCAGTCCAATGAGTGTGTTGGTTGGTTGGTTGGTTGTGATCCTGATGAAGGTTAGATTGCTCTCTCTCACTGTCTGTCTCTGTGTGTCTCACTCTCCCTCCCTCCCTCCCTCTCTCTCTCTCTCTCTCTCTCAGGCTGAGTAAATCTTTCACTCCATCCCTCCTGTTGTTGCTGTTCTTCAACTTCCAGCATTTCCACTTGCTTTTCATTCTGTCTTGGCTATAAATGAGTTGCACGCCCTGTGAAAAACACACACATGCGCACGTGCACACACACACCAGTTAAGTTTGTTTTACGCCGCTGCGAAGTGATGCCTTGCATAAACATAATCTCTCACTTTCTCACTTTCTCTTTTTTTTGGCGCTATTAAAAGCACGTCATGAGATAAAATATGGGCTGCCAGTGTGTGTGTGTGTGTGTGTGTGTGTGTGTGTGCGCACGTCCATCTCCCGAGTGCCGTGCAGTGCTTGACACTAACAGCGGCTGAGGTTTGCCCTTAAAACAGCTGTCATTACAGAAGACGGCAGAGAGGAATGCAATTAGACACGTCAGCTGGACGATCCATCAGCGGCTATTACTGCTTCCACAAGGTGAGGAGAGGAGAGTGTGTGTGTGAGAGTGTGTGTGTCTGTCTGTGTCTGTGTGTGCCTGTTCAAGTGCAGTGGACTACTCCTCAATACTTCCCAAACTAAGCAGATGATAGTGGACTTTGGGCGGCGGAAGGCACCTCAGATACATCATCTACTGGTGGTGGTTGACTGTGACACCATTGAGGTGGTCCAGAGTCTGAGTGGACGATGTGACTCGGAGGTGGACCCGGGAGGGAAGAGGGTTGATGTAGCGGTGATCTGCAGAAACATCAGCAGATCAGGAGGGTCAAAGGAAAGTAGATTTGGATTCCTGGAGTTTAGTTTTTAGTTTAGTTCCTCAGGTGAAGAAGAAGAAGAAGAAGAAGAAGAAGAAGAGCTTTATTGATCCCACGGTGGGGAAATTTGCATGTAGGTGGATGTAGGTTTTATCACAACATCAGCACTGTTGTCTCAGGTCCTCAGTCCTTCAGAGTGGGAGTGTGCGTGGACCACAGAGCAGGTCTCCTGACCTTCTACTGCGTCTCTGGAACCATGGAACTCCTCCACAGAGTCCAGACCACCTTTTCTGGACTTGTTGTTGATCCAGATTCTTCAGCTGAGTTGATGAAACTTTACCTTACTAATAATCCATATTACAACTTTATTATTGTGTATACACAGCTGAGGTCTGCTTTCACTTGACCTCTCATGCCACCAGTTGTCACCTTTTGTAGTAGAATTGATCCTCTGATGAACCTTCTGACAGTTGATAAAGAAACAGATTAATGGTTGTAAATATTCTAAAAGAATTTTCTTTTTTTAAAGTCTCATAACAAACTTTTGTGTGTTGGGTAAATGTGACAAGAGTGAATAAATAAATTCTTTGTGAGTAATAAATATATATAGTATATTTGTCATAAGTGGAATTTTTCCAAAAATTTCCCGTGTACAGGTTTTTCAAGCCTGCATACAAACTTTTTGGAACCTTGCCCACTCACCTTCCTGCAAAAAGGTCTGCGGCTCTTCCCGCCTTGAGAGCGGCAGGGTTTTTTTCATTTCATTTTATTTTTTGCCTGTGTGTGCACTTTTAATTGCGCTCCTTCCACTGCCCGCCTTCACCCCCCCATCGTCGTATTATTCTGTCGTTTTAGCCCTTTTCTCTCTATCGGTCCGTTCTTCAAAGGGAGAACTTCATTCACTTTATTTTAATTTCATAGATGAACCCCCCCCCCACCCCTCCCAACCCAACCACCCCAAAACCCCGGGGCTGGGGGGAGGGGCTCGGCCTTATTTCAGAGATGGCTTTGCGGTGCCGGGGCGAAGCCTTTGATGGTTGGTGAGTGGCCAGCCACGGGCTCCGCCCCCTCAGCCAATAACCTCTAACGGAACGCGGCCGAAAGATAATTGTGGTTTTTATTACAAATCGGGTCTTATTTCTTTTTCTTTTTTTTTTTTAATCATTTTTTTCACACTTCTGGCCTCTTTTCCTCGTCGCACAACTTATCAAAGCAGCTGCTGACATCGGCAGCTCTCGTGGTGACACTGCTGGCAACACAGTGGCGGGGGCAGCAGAGGGAGAGACCAGCCGGCCTTGGCAGACAACTGTTCTGGGCAAAGGTTTTCGAAGCCGGCGCTGCTGTAATGGCGGCCTCCTGTTGTTGCCGCCACTGCCACCGCCGTCACCAGAACTGAAGGCCCGCGCTACTACAAGGTCGAGAGACAAGGTCAAGAGAGACGAACAAGAGCAGAGTGACACGCGGATTTGTTCGATTTTTTTCTCCTTCAAAATACAAAGAGGTTGATGTTTCTGTCCAAGTGAACGGATTAAAAATCTCAGAGTCAGAATTCCTGTAAGGTTTTGGCAGGAAAAACTCCAAAACTTCCAGCTCAATGCTGCTTATTTGTGTTTGTTTTGTTTCTTCAGATGAGACTCGACCACCGTTTGCGATACGTCCAAACTTCCCCAGCAGCTGCGTCCTCCGCTGGATTTCGGCGTTCGCACCTGTTTCGTCCGGACCTGCCTTTTTTTTAAGTACGAGACAACACAAAAAAAAAAAAAAAAAAAACGGCAGGGTTTGGAAGTTGTGTGGGGTCCGGGGGAGGGGTAGTGGGAGGTTGGGTGGGGTAGGAGGTATAGCAGCGCTACAGGGACGCAGCAGAGACGTAAATAAACATCAAACAAAATCACAATTTTTTACCTGTCTGATCATTAACTTTCTCCGAGCCGGTGAAGCGCGGAGTCGAGGAGGACCTGGAGAGGGGAAAAAAGAGAGAGAGAGGGAGAGAGAGAGGGAGACAGAGAGAGAGAGGAGAGAGGATCAGGAAATAAAAAGAAAGAAGAAGAAGAAGAAGAAGAAGAAGAAGAGCTGAAGGCAGAATGTCCGCTAGGAATACAAGCGGTGCCAAATACAAAAAATGGGCCTCTCTCTCTCTCTCTCACTCTCCCTCTCTCCAGTCTTTTCTTTATCCTCTTATTTTATTCCCTTTGTTAGGGGGGAACTGCTACACAACTTCAGAGGAGGCTGCAATAAACACATCAAAGCGCCGCCGACAGATTGCGGCCCAACGGACTCACTCACTCACTGCGAGTGGGCATTAATTTCTTTGTTGAAAATGTAGAAACGGCGGCGAGCGCAAAGTGTGTGTGTGTGTTTGTGTTTGTGTGTGTGTGTGTGTGTGTGTTGTTTTTCTTTTGTTGTTTTCTCCCTCTTGTTGTCCGTCTTTCTTTCTTTCTTTTTGTTCTTGCCGCCGCTGTCGTTTCAGCATCTTTTACCTCCTCGCCGGCTTGTGTCAGCGCTTCCTGCCCTCCTTTCCTTCCTTCCTTCCTTCCTTCCTTCCTTCCTTACCTCCTTCCTCCTTCCTCTCTCCTCCTGCCCTCCGTCTCTCCTCCTCCTCTCCTCCGACTCCTCGCCGACTGACGAGCTCTCCTCCAGCTCAGCCCACATGGCTCTGGGCGAAAATCAATGCCCACATGTGTCTTCAGCCGCGCTGATGAAGGTTAGAGGAGGGGAAGAAAGACGGAGGAGGAGGAGGAGGAGGAGAAGGAGGAGAAACAAATGAATCCTCAGACCCTTGAAAGAAAGCTGCCTGCTGATTAGATACAAAATATTCATAAAAACTGGGCGTCTGTTTACTAAAAATAATGGCTGCATAATTAAAGGGAAAACGCTCTCTTGACCCCCCCTAGTTTCTTGTGTGTGTGTGTGTGTGTGTGTGTGTGTGTGTGTGTGTGTGTGTCGGTTTCTCAGCCTTTGCAGCCCCAGGTGTCTTTTCCTCCTCCTGACCGTTGATGGATGAGCACGGCACAGACTAATTGCAGGAAAAGTGTCAGTGCAGGAATTCAAGATTATTACCGGAGGATCGGCTCGACGGCGGCGGCGGCGGCTCTCGGTGACCGTTAGCCTACGCAGAGCGCCGCCGAGTCGGCTAACCTTGAACGGCGAATGGCGGCGCGGCTATCGATCGGCCGCTCCGCCACCTCATTGTTTCCGTGTGACGGGCGAAGGCTGCCCACTGGCTTAATTGTTTTTTTTGTTTTTGTTTTTTTTCTGGTTGAATTGTAAAGCAGCGAGTGGGAGCCAGATTGAACGGGAGGCTTTCAAGCCTTTTTGCTTTTTGCAATTTAACAATGGCGCTTTTTGAGCAGGAGGCCAAGAGGGGCGGGCGAGCTGTAGAGATGGACGCTAACGTATTTTTCAAATTCAATACGAAAATCAATATTTTTTGGGTTGATACTGCAATATCGATATCGATGTCAATACACTTTTTAGTTTGTAGTTAGTTTTAGTTTTTTAGTGTGTAGTGCATATATCGATATTTTCTTCAAAGTATCGATCGGTCCACCTCCAGTAGAAACCGTGACCAGCGGCGCCAACAAACGCTCGGACGGGCCGCAAACCTTCGCCGCCGCTCAAAAAAATCAAAATGGATTTTTTTTTTTCTTTCTTCACATGGTTGCCTGCAGCCCCTGAGGTTCACAACTCAGGGATTCCGCCGGCGTTTCAACCCTCCAGTCTTTCCCCGCCATCACAGGAAGTGGCTGCCATTGGGCCTGGCATCGGCCCTCGGGGCGAAGTTCCAGCGGCGCACGCTGGGATCGCCGCCGTTTAACAGCAGCCGCCGCAGCCGCCGCCACGTTTTATTTCTTGATGCTTCTCTCTCTCGCCCGTCTCTCGTTCTCTTTTTTTCCCTTTCTTTTTTTTTGCGCGCTCGCTTTGCTGACCCTTTTAGAAATTCTGCAGAGACCACGGATACTTCCTTGGACTGTAGATGCACCCCGGATCTTTTCGCTTCATGTCGACCTCTTGGCCTCGCCTCCCCGGTTTGATCTGCCTTCCCCGGCTTCCCCGGCCCCTGGAGGGTGTCAGCGCTGGCTGAAGGGGCTTCCAGGGGGCTTCAAGGGGCCTTTCAATCCTTCATCCAGGTCTTAGTGTTCAAAGACCTCGGCCAGTCATCCAGCTGCACACACACACACACACACAACCGCTCTTACACACTCATGCGCTTGGCCCGCGCTCACTCGCTCACTCACTCACTCACACACACTTCAACGTCTTTTAAGCGAAACACAAGCTGCACTGATAAAATAACCAATGAGGGCTAAAGGAAGGAGAGAAGTGGGCACAGCGGAGGAAGAAGACGAAGCACCAGCGGCTGCCCTGAATTTTTCGCAAACCAGATCAAAAAGAAGCCCCGCGAGACGCGGCCTTAGCGCAATCACGACCAGATTAAAAGTGTCAAGCCAGTCCGACGTTACTGTACGCGGACGGAATACTGCGAATTATCCCCCCCTGACGTTAGCCAGAGACGAGGAGGGCGCGCACGCTTTTATATCACGTCCTCCTGGCCAGAGCGGGACGACAAACCAGTTCACAGAGTTATTAACCAAAAAAAAAAAAAATCACTAATTTTAACACCCTGTCTCGCGGGAACCTCCGGATTGAGGTCTGAGTGGAGGAAGCAGACGGGCCCTTCAGCCCAGGAAGTAGTCGGTGGCCGATTTTGGGTGAAAAGCAGCGAGCGAGCTTGCAGTTAGCCAGAGCGAGTGTTGGTGTGGTGTGCATTGCCCCACACCTATGCTTTCTGTGTGTGTGTGTGTGTGTGTGTGTGTGTGTGTGTGTGTGTGTTTAGGCTTGGACAAGTGTGCGTCCTTCAGCGGTTTCCGCGGGATAACTGTGTGTGTGTGCACGAGGCTTGCGAGGCCTTATCTAGATGTCCTAGTTATCGATTGGTGCGACATGGAAGATAAGGAAGGATGAGTACACCTCCCCCCTCCCACCCACACACACACACACACACACACACACACACACAGACAGGCACACACACAGGCAGGAAGCTGGGTGTGATTCAAAGTCGTTGATTCGTGGCCGGTTTGCGTTCCGTGCGGTCCGTGTTTGTCGGCTGGAGATCTCGTCCTTGTCCCCGTCGAAGCACGAAGCCGTTTGGGAAAAACGTTTGACACAACCGCTGCAAACGGCAACGACCCCCCCCTCCTCTTCTTCTCCTCCGTGACCACTTTCTCTAGAACCTTTGGCACTCGACACTCTGAGAGCAGGCATCCAAGTTCAAATCTTCTCTTATTTTTGTGGGTTTGTTATTTTGTGGAGTTTTGAATATTGCGTAACGTATACACATAACACAACACATACCTCAAATCTGTCGGAATTATTTCAGCCAACCGTCTTCTCTAAACTTAACGCTTGTCAGATTTTTTTTTGCGACGGACGCGTAGGAAGCCAGGCTTGAATTTCCTGTGAACTACCCATGTACAATTCTGAGTGTGTATGTGTGTGTGTGTGCGTGCGTGCACGATTTGCATTGTTCAGAAGCGTTTCAGTCGGCCAAACAAATCAAATACTTGATAAAAAAAAATGTCTCGAGCAGCTGTTGGTGGAGCCTTAAGTTAGAAGGTGATGGCAGGGCGGCTGGGGTGCACCGAGCGAGAGAGAGTGAGAGGGTGAGAGAGAGAGAGAGGTTGGACTTTTGCCAACGCAACTTGGTGAGATTGACAGACTCCTCCCTCCTCCCGTGGCGGAGACGGCGCAGTTTTCCGGGGCCTCGTTCAGACGCTGAACGGGAGGTTTAAAGAGCAAATATGAGCCGAGGGAGACAAAGAGAAGGAGGGAGGAGGGGAGGGACGGAGGGATGGAGGGATGGAGTGAAGAGAAGGCTGCAGGGGAGCAGAACTCCCACAGCCGGAGATTCCAGCAGCAGCAGGACTCACGCGTGTCTTTGTTCCTCGTGAAAACACCTGCATGGCTTTTGGTTTTTTGGTTGTCGTTTTATATATATGTTTATATATACGTACAAACGCCACCTGGGGGCAGCGGTCAGCGGGACAGAGCCAGGCACTGGAGTCGCGCAACACGTCAATATTTTCATCCGAAGCAGCAGTCAGTGAGGTCACAAGGTCCCAGAATCCACTTGCTGCAACCAGCGCCTGTTCCTCACATGGCTGATCAAAGCGATTGAAAGGTGAAGGTCTCTGCTCTTTTTGTTGTTGTTTCTCTGTTTGTTTATTGCTTTGTTTGTTTTACCTCTTCCCGTACATCCAGCGTGCAGTTGGAACATGAGCCCCGCCCCCTCCTCCCCCGCCTCTCCCCGCCCCCCGACTCACCAAGCCGGCTCGGGTTCATAACAGGGGAAAAAATAATCTGTTTGTGTTCTGCAGCCTTATGCTCGATTTCACCCTCTCTTCCTCCCTCCCCCTCCTCCTCCTCCTCCCCCACCTCCACCTCCTCTTCACTAACTGCTGTCTCGTTGCTTCTGCCCGAGTGGTTCCTGCTGAATACGCCACTTGGTTGAACAATTAATTATTCTAATGATAGACCTCCACGCAGTCGAGCTTTAAACAGCGACCCCAAGAAGATGAAGGAGGAGAAGAAGAAGAAGAGAAAAAGAGAAGGTGGCACACAGACGGGGGGGAGAGGTCCCAACAGTAGAGGGAGCCGCAGACGAAGGTGTGTTTGTCAGTGCAAAGTTCATCGATGGATGGATGTTGGACGACGGATGATTGATGTTGGATGGTTCAGCAGATGACCTCTGACCCTCCAGAGTCTGGATCTGCTCCGGGTTTCCTCCCACAGGGGAGTTTTTCCTGCGCACTGTCGCACCCTGCTGCTCTGGAGGCCCAGCTGGTTTTTCCTCTGACTGTACAAAGTGCTTTGAGACGCCTTGGGATGTGATTTAGTGCTGTACAAATAAAAGTTGATTGATTGATGATAGAAGATGGATCATTTAATCCAAATCCAAACCCCATCTACAGGCCTTTTGCGGATTTAGTCGTCCAACCCGAACTGAACCCCGACACTTTACATTAAGGGTTACATTTACTTGTACAGACTTCTTTCCTGTGCCCTCTGTTTAAGTGACCTCTGTCTCAAACACTCATTAGTGCCTATCTGTGTGTTGCTTGCAGACGCCCTGTTATTGTGCATGTTGCCCTGCAGGACAACTGTAACTTTAAGACATGGTTTGATTAATGTATTTCTTGATTATGTGAATTTAAATGCCAACAGATGGATGGATGGATGGATGGATGGATGGATGGATGGATGGATTAAAGACGGGTGGATGGATGATGGACATTCCCATGGTGCAGTGCAGTGGTGAGGGTTGGTCGGGGGGCGGCTCGGGGGGCTGAATCCTCTGCAGGAGCCTTGACCACTTGACCAGACTTCAGCTCTTCTGCTCCGCCTCAAGGCCACGCACACACACACACACACACACACACACATAAAGAAAGACAAAGACACACAAAGACGCAAACATGCCTTTGCGAACTTCCACGGATGCAAAATGCACCTTCCCTGTTTCTGGGATATGTGAATATTTGTTTTAAATGAATTAGGTCAAACACAGTGCAGGCTTGGACACATACACACACATACTGTGTGCATGCACAAAGACACGCCACTCACACACACACACACACAAACACATACTCACACACACACAGGCCCTTCAAAGCCCTCTTAGATGTCTTACTAGGGCATTTGCTGCTCCCAACTGCACCCTGCAAACAACCACAATCCAACCCATTTCCTTGTTCCAGGCAGCACAGCAGCAACACTCCCCCCTACACACACACACACACACACACACACACGCTCGTCTCAGCAGCTCAGCTTGCCCTCCAGCGTCATGTGAACAAAACTGGCGTAACACTTTTACAACAACTTCCTCAACACAGGTCATTTTTCTCGGGGTGGGGGGAGGAGCTGAGCGTTTCCGCTTCCTTCCTCTTCATCCACGCCGGCTCTCATTGTTTACCGCTTTGAGAAACTCGCGTGAGACCCTATAAAAAATGGATGCACCCTCCTCCTCCTCCTCCTCCTCCTCCTCCTCCTCCTCGTATCCCACTGCTAATTTCTAAAGAGGGAATAATCTGTATTCCGTCTATTTTCGGGTTCCTCTTCCTCCTCGCTGCTGCTGCTGCTGCTGCTGCTGCTGAATCCCCCCTCGGCCCCAGTGAAGAACTTAGAGAGGGATCTAAAAAAAGGGAAGTGGGAAGACAGACGGACAAAGAGACAGAAAGAAGGTGGAAAAAAGGCGAAAATGGCGAGGACGACACCCACAGAAAGAGGAGCCTCGTCAGTGGCGGCCTGGAGACAGGAGGTCCGTCCCCGTGGCGTCAGCGTGATCGATGCCCCGGGTTGGATTTGCATACCCACCCCCCCTCTCTCCCTCCCTCCCTCCCTCCCTCTCCACCTCCTTCTCTCTTTTTTTATTGTTTTTAATCAGCGGCGAATGTCAACAGAATAAATGAAGTTGCGCGACAAAGTGAAATTTTTATCACATCAGTGGTGCTTGGGTGGGTACACCAGGCGGGAGGGGGGAGAGGAAGGGGGGGGGGGGTGATGATGCCTCAGCACATACCTCACACTCTGCACACACACGCACACGCCGCCACCTCCATTCATCACGGGCCATATTGAGGGAGTGAAATTCAGCGGCGGCGGCGGCGGTAATCAATGGAAGGGCTCCATATGGCGAGGATCAAAGGTGTCACATAGTGCGTGGTTCTGCTTTATTGCCAGCCAGCGCCGTTAATTGGACAACAAGATCAGAGGCAATATTAAAATCCAATTAAATTGATATGAACAGATTGCCAAGTGATGTACACTAATGTATAATTGAGTATCAAGCAAATGCGAGTGGCCCGTCTCGGGCGCCCGAGCTGCTGAATAAATGATGGGCGAGCCGTAGAGGACGGAAACAAGTTTGCACATTAGTCCCCCCCTCACCCTCACACCCCTCCTCACCCACCTACCCCCCTCCTCCCTCCTGCTCTCCGGGTCCTCAGATGTGGAGGGGACACCAGATTTTTCTCTTTTTTTGTTGTTGTTGTTGTTGGGAAGCTGGCTGACATTCTTAAAGGGACATTCTCGTCCCTGCATGAGTGTGTGTAGGGCGTGTGTGTGTGTGTGTGTGTGTGTGTGCTGGAGGAGAGAAGGTACAGGCCACCCTCAGATGGAGGGGCGGGGCCGACACGCAGAAATTCTAAACGGCGTCATTTACCAAAACCCGCACACCAGCCTTTAATGTCGTTTTAATAAAATCTAAATGATTTATGGCGGTTTTTCCTCCCCCTTGTTTTTTTTTTGTTTTTTTTTGTGTTTTTCGGGGCGGGTGGGGGGTGGGGGGGGTGGAGCTAACACGAGAACAGGTTGCGGCGCTTTTGGCTAATCAGGCGTAAACACCCCACCTCCTCCTCCTCCTCCTCCTCGCTCTGCCTCGCCTGCTCCAGCTCCATGTTTAAAGGAATATTTTGCATCAAATCGGAAATTTGCCCATTTTTCTTCCCCAGTTGTGAATCCATACATTTTGTTCTGGAGTTCTGCTGAAGTTTCTGCAGCATCTTGACATTTAAACCACTTTCCGACTGAGGTGACGTGATGAATGTTGTATTTCTTGTCAGACAAAACACAAAATTGATGATTTCGATTCCATGACTTGTAATCACGAGGACGGACAGCACTGACTTGACGCAGCCGGCGCCCCCAGCTGGCCTGGTTGATCAAATTATTTTGAAAATCCCGGTGTTGAAGGTCCCGGTGTTGCTTCAACCCCGTCACTGGGATGCAGGAGTAGGTGGCGCCGGGTGGGCGGAGCCACTAAACGACTGCGCTCATTCGGAAAGTGTTGAACGCTGAGTTGTGATTCCGGGCTGAACTGTCCCTTTAAGGAAGAGGCGAAATAAATAAGCAGATAAAGGAGGGGGGGCGCTGTTTAACAGGCCGGCCCAAGGTGACGCTCCCTGATAAGGTGCACTTGGACGGCAGCCCATAATAATCACAAGTTCATCACCACTCATTCATTTATTAATTGAATATTTTGAGCCGGGGTTTAAAGCGGCGCGGCTGCGCTGCTAATTTGTGACATTGGGAGGCCGATAAGGAGATTTACATTTCAAATTTTAATGATATTTTGGCTCCAGCGATCGCTCCCTTTCTTTTTTTTTTTTCATTTAAAGGGAAGGGGGGTTGCTGAGAGCAGTGGGGGGGCAGGGCGGCTAATTATTTATTTCTGTTGTTTTGGTGGCAGTCCAGCATATGCTGCGTTTCCCTCTTCTTTCTTTTCCTTCTTTTTTTTTTTAATGCCCCCACCCCCCTCCTTTTTTTTCTTGCATTAAGCTGGTTTCCTTAATTAAGCGGGCACGGGACTCATTAGCTGCCATGGCGATGGGGGCGGCGTGACGTGCCCGCCTGGGTTCCCGCCGGCGGTGCCCGGGACAAAGTGCCTGGGGAGCAGGTGCTGACAAGGTCGCGGTGGCACCGTGCCATCTGGACCCAGGCCGCGGGCCCCCGGTGGCCGCCTGGCTCTTTGTGGCATCGGCGGCGGCGGCGGCGGCGAACGCCATCCAGCGACAATCGTGACTGGGAGACATCAAAACGCAGGAGATGTGTGGACTTAACAACGGCTAAAACAAAGGAGCAATAATTGGTTTTGGCGCAATCTGTCCTTGGTTTGCCATTCAGGGGGGGCTTTTTTTCTCTTTTTTTTTTTCCGAGGCGGGAACAGAAGGCATATTGAAGCTCTCCCTTTATTTAAGTGCTCGCCGTCCCTTCATTTGCATCACATAGATGTCAACGGCAAACACAAAATTAATGCACAGTTGATGAGCGGCGGGGAAAAACGCTGAAGAGCTCGAAAGGATTCCATCAAGAAAAAACACTTCTGTTTTTTTCTTTCAGTTAATATAAAAATAGTATCTGACTTTTAAAGAAAATAATGTATTCATATTTCATTTTTTTTTTTTTTCCTTTTTGCTGTTTTGGAGGGTGTGTCTGTTTTGTGCTGATTTGATTTCAGTCCGTTTTAAGCTGCAAAGTGCAGAGAAACATTTCTTTGACGTTAAGCGGAGCATTTTCTTCTGGTTTTTTTCACAAGTGCAAACAGAAAAAAAAAGAAGCAACTTTATATAAGCGTCTGATTTAATAAAGAACGCGTTTTATTGTTCTTGAAATTTGGCCCCCTCGAGCTAAAACCAAACTAAGAGGAGGATATTTATCACTTTATTTGGATTATTGCGGCCGAGTGTCGTGGATTCACTCTCGGATTCTCCGGCAGGAAAACTGAAATAAAGAGGGAAGAAAAAAAAAAAGAAAAAAAACCTGAGCTGGATTTCACTTTTCCACAGTTACAGCTAAAAGAAAAGCACTTTGTGGAATAAAGGCCGGCAGCCTTGTTAATTCTTTTCTATATAAGGCAAAGCTGAAAAAGCATCAAGGCAACAGGAAGCTGCTGCCTTCACGCCTTCACAGGGACAAAATAAATGATTGAATGAAAAATGATTCGGATGTTGAATTCTGCACTTTGAGAGAAAAAGAAACTCCTCTCTTTATTTTATCTGATGTTTTCACATTATTAGTTATCAGCTGTGCTGATTCCACCCCCTGCTTCTGCTCCTCGCTGGTTTCGATCGACGGAGCTGCGAAGACGTCGGTATGAAAACACGATTTAATCCCTCTTCACACCCCCTCCTCCCCCTCCTCCTCCTCCCCATCGTACGATGCCAGGGGTCACCCAGGGTCCCGGGGCCCTTTCAGTTGAAACACGGGGCCCGAGCGTCGCATATGGATTTTGAAAGGCGGCTGAAAGAGGAGGCAGATGTTTATTTTGGAGATTTCTTGGAGGCCGGCCGCTGGTCGGCCATGTGGTGCAAGGCCTCGCATGAAAGGAGGCGTCGGCTTAGAATCGACCGGACTCGACTGGCTGCCAGTGTGGAGAAGAAAAAAACTAAAAAGGGTTTTGGTGTTGGGACTGAAGTTTTTTTTTGTTTTTTTTTGCATCCGGCGGATTGAAATGGTGCGATAACTCAGCAAGAAAAAGCAGAACAATGATAAAAAAAAAAAAAAGATGTCAACAAAAGTCTGGCAAACTATTAAATGTTCCTGGTTTGTGTGTGTGTGTGTGTGTGTGTGTGTGTGTGTGTGTGTGTGTGTGTGTGTGTGTGTGTGTGTGTGTGTGTGTGTGTGATTGTCCAACAGAGGAGGAATTAGCATTTTGCCCAACCTTGTAAATTTCCACCAGACTATTTCTGCATGTTTAAGACTAAATAAATCAATAATCCTCCAAGAATTCATTAATTTTCTGACTGTCTGCCATCTTGAGCCCAAATGAACGAGTCCAGAGAAGATGCAAGACTTCTTCTTCTTCTTCATCTTCTTCTTTTTGTTCTTCTGGTATTTGTCGGGGGGAAAAAAGAAAGTCGGCAGTCCACACATCCAGCCCCAACGTCTGTAAAAATCTTTATTTTTCTGCGGCTTGGTTTGATCCAAACAGCCTCCCTGCTAATTAAAAGAGTGTCTGACCTGCAGTGAACAAGCAGCCCAGTCAAACTGCTGTTTGCCGACGCCGGGGGATAAACACAACCCGGTCCGGGAGATTTTCCTCAAGTCTCCTAATTTAATCCTCAAGTCCCTAATCTGGTGTGAACCCCTAAACCCTTCTGCACACAAAGGCCCAGCGACATAATCCTCGCTTTAGAGACCATGGACGCTCGCTCAGCCACTCTCGGGACGGCGGGCGGAGAAAATGGCCGGGTCGTTCCTTTGCACGCGTGTTTTCCGCATGTTTTCCTTCCCCTCTGTCATCCCTCTGTCATCCCTCCGTCATCCCTCCGTCATCCCTCCGTCTAACTGTCCGCTTCCCGGTTCACAGCCAGCGTGTCTGAGGTCCAGGAGAAGTGCGGCAACGCGTCCGGAAGTCGAGGACGAAAGAAAAAGTAAAAAACAAAACTCCTAACTGACGAGATGTGCTCGGCGCCACCGTCAGGCAGGCGGGGGTATTGCGTACGGCCGGCCCACGACTTCTGATCCAGTTTTTTTGCCGACTTCTGCAAGCCGCCCCCCCGTTTACCAAAATAAACAGCATTATTCTGATTGGAGCCGAGCCGAAGGAGGCCTCGCAGTCAGGGGGTGAATGGATGGATGGATGGATGGTGGAGGGGGGGGGGCGGGGCGGGCACAGTAGGGGTCTAATTCTCCCCCTGCCCCGCCACAGCTGTGCCCCTGAAACTGACTGACAGATCCCCGAGCGGCGGCGGGGGGTGTGGGGGAAAGGGGGTGGATGGAGGGGTGGAGAGGGAGCGGGGAGGGCGGGGGGGGTTCACCGTGTCTGCATATGTCAGAACAGCGAGGGGGCCCTGCCGACTTCCTGTTTGTGCTTTCACACGCCAGAGAGCGAGCGAGAGAGAGAGAGAGAGAGAGAGAGAGAGAGAGAGAGAGAGAGAGAGAGAGAGAGAGAGAGAGAGAGAGAGAGAGAGAGAGAGAGAGAGAGCAGGCCTGAACTTTGTGTGCGATGAGGGGAGGGGGGCTCGGAAAGGTGGGGGCGGGGCAAGGCAGCGTTCGTTGGCGTTTCGACCTTGAAAGTTTGTGCTGTTAGATTGCAGCGCAAAATCTTTTTGTTGTTGCTGTTTTCGTTCAGAAGGTGGCGCCGCTCCGACTGTTAATACGACTAATGGGGGGGCGTGAGGGTCATGATGTCACAGCACCTGCAGGGGGCAGCGCGTCTTCTCCACCCCGACGAGACGACGCAGGACGACGCGAGTGTACAACCGAGAATCACCCCCCAAAACCCCGCCAGGCCGCCGCCACCCGGCCAGGCTTCCGACTGTACGGCGCCGCTGAATCATTGATGAGCTCGTCCCGCGATGAACCGCCACACGCCACGCTCTGATTGGAGGGCGGAGCCTCGGAGTTTCCTGTTGATGGCGACAAACGCCGGCATCAGGCTCTGATTGGCCCCTCAGGAGCTGGATTTGGGGTCCTGGCTGCTCACATATGTGTGGATGTGTATACACATATATGTGTGTATATATAGAGAGATAGACAAACTAATATATATATATGTATATATATATATATATATATATTTAAATCCTGTTGTGTGATCTTTTTTTCCTTCGATAAACTTTGGAATAATTCCAAAGTCCCAGCGGGCTTCGTGTCTTTTGTAGCTTCCATGTAATTATATTTCACCATTAATTCAACATTGTGCCAAAGACAAAAAGGATTTTAGAAAATAAACCATTAACAAACACGTTGACAGAGATATCGTCTCTTTTAAACGTCAACGTTTGATGATTACAAATGAGCTGCGACTCGAGCGGCCGTCTATAAAAAGACGGGCGGAGGTTTTTTATTTTTAAAAATTCCATTCCAGCCGACTGATCCGCCCGTCAGACTTCACACGGAGACGCCGCCTTTGTTTAAGGCTGATTGTCTTGGGGAACAGGTGAAGACGTTGTTTTCTTCTGGCCGTCACTCCGCAGTCCGCTGACGAACCGTCGCTCCGCACAACTTTTATTTTCTCTCTGATGTTTGTCAAAAAGATGTTTCTATTGTTTTTTCTTGTTTCATTTAATTGCTGTTAACTGTCCCTTTAATGAAAAGCCACTCGCCGGATTGGCTGCTGGTTATTTCAAGAGTCCAGAGTGTGATAAAAGTCATTTAAAAGAAAAAAAAAAAAGGTTTCAGCTTCTTCCTTCAAATTGGTCTGTGTCCAATTTTTTCTCTTTTTGTGTTCTTTGAAAATAGTTGAAGATGGTTTTATCTGTAAACAAAACATAACAAACAAGACAGACAAAAAAAACCTAAAACCTCTGACCCAAATCTGACTTGGTCTCTTCCAACACCTGCACACCTGAACCTAATCCCACATCACAGAAAAGGCGGCGCTTTGTTTGCAAAGAAAGAAACAAACTCATTAACCAACTCACAAAATAACAAAGAAAGAATCCAAGAAACACAGAAAGAAACGAAGCAAAGTATCAGCCTGACTGCAGAGTCCCGACACAAAGTCCACACACACACACACACACACACACACACACACACACACACACACAGCGAGTGAACTCAACTGAACTTGGCCTTTTAATCAACGCCGTGGGTTGTTTTCCTCGGGTCCGCGACCTCTGACCCCTGACCCCAGAGAGGTCAAGTGTGCCTTCAGCTCGCCGCTAATGGTCCATTAAACAGCCTGCAGTCGTGTCGGACTCGACTGCAGGCTGTCGAGTCTGTGTGTATGTGTGTGTGTGTGTGTGTGTGTGTGCGTGTGGATGCCTGAACATCTTCCGAAGACACCAAACCTCAGCGGCGGCTCGTCAGCTCTCGTCCAAGAATAATTTCCCAGAGAGTCATGTGATCGTTCGGTCACTGTCACATGACTGTGATAACGTCGTCCAGCGCCGCCCAAATAAGGGAAGAGGTCATATTTCCCACTTCCTGCCACCGCACGACACTCTCAGTTCCAACCCGACATCGACTTCCTCCTCTTTCTCCTCCTCCCTCCCTCTTCTACTCCTCCCCCTCTTCCCCTTCCTCCTCCTCTTCCTCCTTCTCCTCCCTCTTTCCATTTTGACTCCTACATTAAAAGAATTTTTATTAATTGCATTCTGGAAGCTGCGGCGCTGCACTTCAGCCGTGCATTCATTGCGAAATACAACAACAAAAAAAAGGAGCATTCCAACACATCGTAGCTCCCTACTGCCCCCCCCCCCACCCCCTCTCCCTCGACACCCCCACCAACAAAAAGCCAAAGAAACGTGGTAGCAGTAGAAAGCTGAAGCCAGTGGTTCTCTGGGCTCTGCAGGGCCGCGGCCACAGTCGCCTTTCAAGTGGAGCAGCAACAATTATCTTCAAAGCGGCGAGCGGGACCCTTTGTTTTCCTCCAGTCCAACCTGACCCTGTTTCTGCAGCCGGCTGCAGGATAACATGTTCCTGCAGTTTGATAGCAAGACTACATTTTCTTATGACTTATTCATCCCCCCCTTCCTCCTCCTCCTCCTCCTCCCTCTCCTCCCCTTCCCCTCCTCTTAATTTATAATTCATTTGATCTAAAATTTCATTAATTTTCTAAAATGTTCCAATTGGGGCCTTGCTGGGCCAGACGAAAGGGTTTTTTTTTTTTTTTTCCTCTTTCTCTTTTTCTTTCTCCTTTTTTTCCTCTTTTTTTTCCTTCCTCCACGTCTTTGTCCAACCCTCTTTTGTAGTCGGCTATTATTCTTTTATGCGGCAGCCTTGTAGAGGTTATCGTCTTCTGAGGGCAAACAGCGCTCTCTGGAAAAGTTTTAATCAGCTTTAATGAGTGGGGTCAGTGGTGGAAGCAGAGCGGGAGAGAGACATGCACCGAAGCAGGGAGAGCGAGGGGGCGAGCGAGGGGGCGGGTCCAAAAGGGTTTTTTTTTGGTTTTTTTTATCTTTAACATATTTCTTTCATTTTAACTTTTAATTTTTACATTTTTTTTTTAAATATTTTCTGATAGTCGGACTCAGCCGCGGCCGCTTCGTCGCCCCCTGATTAAAAACGGCGGTTTTCCATCTCCGCCTTCTCGCCGTCACATGACCCAAGCTGCTCCAATTACACGTCGGCAGCCTAAAATCTTTCCGAGGAGTCCGTGACGATCCGGCAGCGGCGGCGGCGGCTGAATTCCTCCACCGAGATAAAAACCCAGTTTAGTCTGTCGGCTCGGACGACACGTGGCTGGGCTGGATTTGACTCCCCCTCTCCCTCCCTGCCCCCCCCCTCCCCTCCTCCCCCCTCGGTAAAATCCTCAGATAGCCCTCCTTCACCCACTCCTCTTAAACTTACCTCGCCTTTCTGTCCGCTGCCGTTATCGAATGTTGGCGGCCTTTCTCCCGGCTTCAGCCTTGGACTCTAATCTTCTTCCAGATGCTAGTCTAAGCTATTCCATTATTAGCATTTTACACCCAAGGCCGGCCCGCTCGCCTCCGCCGCCGCCGCCGCCGCCGTGTGTGTCGGTGGAGAGATACGACGCACCTTGAGATGTAAGACGGCGGCGGGGCGAAGGATTCATTGTATTTTCTTTTATTATTTTTTTTTTAATTCCAGGCGCTGGAAAAGATGTGACCTCAGAAGAGTCTTTGGATTCTTGGGCTGGGTTCATCACTGCAACGCTCTTCACCGAGGTGCTGAAAGAACCACCACTGACTTTCTGTCCAAAGGAAAATATATATATATATATATATACATGTGTATATATATATGCATAGTAGGGCTGTCAAACACAAGGTGCTCCACGTGTTGTGTTTCTCGTGTCCATTCAGATGAGGGATTCGTACAAAACCTGGCTGGTGATCTGATGATTAGTTTGCGATCTGATGTGTGTTCTATGACTCATTCAAAGCCCGGCCAATCAGATCGATGGCTTTGCTGTAGAGCCGCGATGGTTGCGGCTCCAAGTTTCCTATTTGCTCATTGGCTCAATCATTCTCAGAGCAGCTTTAAGAAAGAAAGAAAAAGGTTTCAAGATGGAAATGAGAGATTCTGGGTGCAGTTTCAGATCCTTCATCCATCAACTGAGATTTTCTTTGACTGACTTCTTCGTTTGTTCTAGCCTGGTTTATTTTCTTTCTTTCTTTTTTTTTTTGGGTTGATTTTGTTTGGATCAATCCACCCGAAGCGACAGCCACTGACTCACTGACTCACTGAGTCACTGAGTCATGGGTCATGTCCACAGTGAAGGCAGCAGGATTCTCTGCTGGTTCTCCAGCCCGGGACACAGAGGGATTTATTGGAGGTGTTTCTCAGCTCCTCCTGAAGGACTCCTGTGCTCCCGGCGCTCCCGGCGATCCGTGCTGACAGATTGTGTGTTTTGTATTTTAGACAAAACAAGTGAAAGGACATTTAGCCTGGAATCCGACAAAGAATTCTTTTCCCTCTCGTGTTTGCCAGTGGACATTCTTCAACTCACTCTGTTTCCACCGCTGAGGTCTCACGGGCAAAAGTCACATTTTGTCATTCTTCTTGTCTGACGGCCATTCTCTTCCCCATGAATGTGTTTTGGCCTTCTGGCAATTAGAAATAGTAAAAGCTGGGATGAGAAAAAGTTAGTAGTAGTTTTTTGGGTTTTTTTCACGCGGTCGGGGGAGGAAATGTTTGCACGCGTTTGTTTTTGTTTTCTCGCACATCCATTCTGAGGCCAGGCTGTATTTTCCACGGCAGATGTCGGAGCCCAATATGAAAAAAATCCACCTTCCTCGGCTCACCTCGCTCACACCATGAGGCCACAAAGCCTCATTGATCTTCCTCTTGCAAGCATCTCTGTGTTTTCCTCCCTCGTGCGCCCAGGGAAAAGGTTATTGTGTGTCTGTGTGTGTCTGTGCGTGTGTATGTGTGTGTGTGTGTGTGTGTGTGTGTGTGTACATATGCTTGTGCTCATATCTCCATCATCACCATTATCTCCTTGCCCACACATCCAAATGTCACAACATCTTTCTTGCAAATGTCTTCCTGCTCGCTCCAGCCGCAGATGCACGTGTTCGCCGCTCACATTCTCATATGCAATTTTTTTTTTTACTGTGTCTGTGTGTGTGTGTGTGTGTGTGTGTGTGTGTGTGTGTTTTGACCAGATCGGGGCGGAGGCCTCGCCAAGCTCTCAGCGGCGCTCGCAGGGCCGGCGATTAGCGAGCGATCTTCAAAGAGGGCTCGGCTCCGTCCAGGCCCGAGAAATTCCCGGCTAACACGGTGAGCCTCGCCGTTCAACCGGGTCAAAGGGCAGGAGAGGGGGAGAGGCGGGGGAGGGGGGAGAGCAGGAGGAGAAGAAGGTGCTGTGAATAACTGTGGAACATGAACATGAAGTCAGATTGTGTTGATTGTTGCGAGGCCTGATTTTTTTGCTCCAGGGCTCCATAAAGGTTCCACACACAGAGCAGATTCATGAGCCCTGTGTTTACAGCCTCCTGCAAGATACAAGCTGTGTCTCCATGACAGTTTTCCCCAAAATAAAAACAAAGTACAATTGCCATTTGCAGGTGTTTCCATTGAGCGGTGTGAAGCGCATCAGCCGTAATTCTCGTCAAATCTCGTCCGGCGAGATTTGACAAACGTTGTTTTTGAGACTTGCGTTTGACTGGGAGGAAAACACACCACAACCTGGTTTGTGTAGATGTTGTAAACATGTTGTCAGTCACAGGTTGTTGTTGTTGGTTCAAGGTTGTGACTATTATCACTCCACAACTGTTTATTAATGGTGAAAACGCAGCTGAATGGAAGTTTAACCAACAGTCCAGTTTGCACGGCCATAAAAAATACTTGAAGGAAAGAAAAAAATATATTTATTTATTAACTATTTGTAAATAACAATTGTGAAATGTCTTCTTTCGGTGTTTTATCGCGGCCGCCTCCCTGACAGGCAGCAGCGGCGGCGGCAGATCTGAGCTCAGGTCTTCCCAGTCTTCCCAGTCCTCCCAGTCCTCCCAGTCTTCCCAGTCCTCCCAGTCCTCCCAGTCCTCCCAGTGCTCCCAGTGGTGGTGCAGAGCAGCTGTCAGTCTGCAGCCGCTCTTCTGCCTCCAGGAGACCGTTTGTTCCAGAAAGACGGCAAAATGACCAACAAAAGCTTCGCCTCCTCACCCACAGCCAAAAAATAAATAAATAAGTGAATGAATCAACAACAGGCAGAGCGAACGCGGCCTCAGCAAACTCCTTCTCTTCTTCTCTCCTTTTTCTGCATTCATTTTTTTTTTTTTCTTCAGGAGAACAACAAATGATTCCCAGCCGCTCTCTTGTGAGAATTGCAATTTTTTTTATTTATTTTTTTTTGGTATTCTTTCATCTGCCTCTCAGACATTAATTATATATTTATATATAGAATATGCAAAAAAGAGCTGAGGAATGTCGGGGAAGGAGAAGTGATTAAAAATTAAACAATGCAGAAAATCACTCTGTTACCTAAAGGGATGCTTCACTACATCTCTCTCTCCCTCCCTCCCTCTCTTCTTTTTTATATTTTTGCTCCCTCCCTCCCTCGCCGCTTTCATTTGTTGTGTTTTTCTCTCTCTCTCTCTCTCTCTCTCTCTCTCTCTCTCTCTCTCTCTCCTCCTTTTTTTTTAGTTGGAGATTTCTTTAAAGCCGCCTGATCCGCAGGCCTGCACGCTCCCTGCTCTTGCTGTGTGTGTGTGTGTGTGTGTGTGTGTGTGTGTGTGTGTGTGTGTGTGTGTGATCCAGGCTATTTGTCATGGCGGGGGCTGTTTGCCGGGTCAGTCCAGATAAACTAACGTGTCAGTGCATCGGGGGGCTCCGCCGCTGACCAGAGCGCCTGCAATATGCAAAGACTCTGAATTATTTCTCTGCCTCGTGGCTCCCCTGCTGAACACCAAGCCCCAAAAAAAAGGACGAGTGTGTGTGTGTGTGTGTGGCGAGGGGGGGAGAAAAAGAGTGAGATATCAAAGGGAGGAGGAGGAGGAGGAGGGAGGGAGGGAGGAGGAGAGGAGGAGGTTGAAACCAGCAGAGCAGGAAAAACAAAACTCCTAATATGTCGACCAACCGGATTAAAGCAGGAGGCAGAGGGGAGTTTGTAGTGAGTGGGGGGGGGGTTAAGTGGGGCCCTCGCTCACCTGGTCAAACTCGCCGTTGTTCAGGCTGGGTGAGTGGCGTCGCCACCCAGTGTGCATAAGACCCGTCAATATTCGGAGGGGGGGTGGGGACGATGGTGGGGGGCACGACGGTCGACGTGACGACACATACACACGCACACAAGATGAGATTTGACGAGGATTACGGCTAATGCACTTTGCAGCATCCAGTGGAAACAGCAGCTGCACTTTGTCGAAATTTCAGAAATTTCGCTTTTATTTTGCGCAAAACTGCAATGGAAACGCCGCTACCGTCGCCACCTCATGGTGGGGAAAAGAATTGTTTTTGATGTTGCAGAGGTTTCGTGGAGCTAATTTCATTTTTTATTTTTTTTTTAAAGTGGCGTATTTCCTCTTGCAGCTCTCTGGGGTTTGCTCAGCGAGAAAATATTTAAACTTGTGCTGAAACAATAAAATATTTGCGTTCGCTCTCTGGTCGCTCGTTGGAGGCCTTTAAAGGAGCCCAGATGAAGCAGTTTGGTCTGAAGTCGCTGCAGCTTTTTGCTCGCATTGGCTTTGAAATACATGTTTGTGTGTTTGTGTCACGTCTGTCCCCTCCCAGCCACACAACACACACGCACACACACACACGCGCGCTAGCGATCACAACGGACCCGCGTTTCGACAAAACCTCCGATTGGGCCTCTTCTTGCCTCCAGCGGGCGAGTGTGCGAGCGCAGATACTCTTTTATTTCATTATTTCCGGCTCCTTTTTTTGGCAAAGCATCAGACAAGCGGCAGCGCCGTGTTATTAAAATGTCAGCTTAAAATGAAAATAAACAACTCAGGGGCGGGAGGAGACGGCGATAGGGCTAATATCAGCCCCACCCACCCCCGGACAGGCTTGCTGCTGCCCCCCGGGGGCAGGAGGGAGATTGACAGGTGAGTCAGGATCCCGGAGCCATGGGAGGGGCGGTGGGGGGGGGGGGGGGTGTTTCTGTTTGAGCGGCAGCAGCTTTAGGTCTCAGTTTGTGAATCTCAAGAATAAACAGGGCCGAGGCTCCAACTTTTATTCTGCTGTACAGTATGTACGTGTGTGTGTGTGTGTGTGTGTGTGTGTGTGTGTGTGTGTGTGTGTGTGTGTGCGCGCCAATATTTGTGTTATCTTTTTCGCAGCATAAATGCAAACATGCCGCGGCTGCCGCGTGGAGACTTCGGTGTGTAAACTCACCGCGTGGATGTAAACACAATTTATTTATTTTTTTTCCGAGAAGTCTGCGATGAAAAAAAAATGAGCTCAGGAAATTGAAGAAACTGAAGAGGGGGAGAAAAAAGTTAAGCAGGTGAAAGGATTCATCACGGAGAGAGTCGAGGAAGAGGTCCTCTGGAAAGGGGGCGGGGACAACTGATGGGCTGCTGGGAAGGCTTCTGATTGGACGGAAGGAAGACTTGCGGCTGGAAATCTGCAGGAAGAAAACATTTTAACGTCACTTTATTTTGTGTTAAAATAGGTTAAATAGGTTAAAATAAGTGGAACAGGTGCAAGAACAGGTAGAGTCCAAGTGTGGCGACGCTCGGAAAAACTTCCACTTCAGCTGTAGTGCGTCCGTTTGATCTTTTGTGTTCATCATGTGCAAAGAAAATAATTAAAAAAAAAAAAACACACGTGCAATGTTTTTTCTTTAGGATTTTTTTTTAAGCTTTTTGCAGATGTACATCCAGCCTCAGGTGCTGGAGCTGAGAACGCCTGCTGCTGCTGCTGCTGCTGCTGCTGCTGCTGCTGCTGCTCGCCGACGGATTGGAAACTGGATTTGCATGTCTGACCTGTCACTTGACCTTCAGAACCTTCAGTTCTAACGTGGAGGTCTGGTGGTAATAGAGCAAAAAAAAAACAGGGGCCGACGCTACATCAGCGCATTTGTTGGTGCCGCCGCCGCCCCCCCCACCCTCCCCACCCCCCTGCTTTTTTATGATTATTATTCTTGCGGAGCGAGAGGAGGTGCGTGACAGCAGATGAAGGAATGTTAGTCGGAGGTCGGCAGCCAAAAAGGCCAAACTTGTTAGCATACCTGCTGCACGGCTGCTGCCTCGTCACCGTGTTAAAACACTCTGTGAATTCCGGACGCCTGTTTTTACCTTCAGAGTCGTCGCAGTGAAAGGTCGCGGCGGGCGGCGGCAGCGGCGGCGGCGGGAGGGAGCAGCTGCGGAAATCCAAAAAAAAGGAAGAAATACAGGGTTTGACGTCAAGTCGCGTCTCCTTGATTTGGAAGTGCGGGCGTGACCCTGAGCGCCGTGCCGGTGACCTTCTGGCAGCCGTGGCTTCCTCGGCGCCACCTGCCTGCCTCTCCTCACCTTCGCTGCTGCTCGCTGCTCGCTGGACGGCGGATTTCATCCCACCGCCTGCCGGAAATAAACGTGTATTTTAATGCCGGATGGGCTCCCCAGGCGCCGTGTCGGGCCTCTTGTAGAACACAGAGAGCGTTTGTTAGCGTTAACTAGCACACGTGTCAAAAATAAACACCTCGTTTGAGGAGGCTTCATTAATAACACGGCGGCGTTTTGTTGCTCACTTCTCTGCTGCTGCTGCTGCTGCTGCTGCTGCTGCTGCTGCTATTGCATCACAGGCTCAGTTTTCCTTTAATGTGCAGCGTTTCAGTAGCTGCATTTCCATTACAGTACCCCGAGAACTGCATAAAGCCTAAATATCGCAATAAAAATCGCAAAGCTGTCATGGAAACACTTTTTTTTCGCATTTACACGTCAGCGGACGTGACGTACGGGGTCACCTGACCAGTTCACTGCAAGTGAAAATGCCGCATTATGATTGGACGGAGGAGGAGACTGAATATTTTTTTTACAAGTAATCAAAGAGAAAAATATAACAACCATTCTGGACAGAAAACAAACGTAAACAAACAAAAGCAAACGTAATTCTGGTCAAATCTCACGGGACGAGATTTGACTTGAATTACGGCTTTTGTGCTTCACATAATTGAGTGGAAACACCTGCAAATCACAATTGTACTTTGTCGAAATTTTAGATATAGCGCTTTTATTTTGCGAAAAACTGTCATGGAAACGCAGCTTTTTCTTTGCTGTTTCCCAAAGCTTGATTAAAGTACATGTATGATATATACTGTTACATGTTATAAGCAATTAATGTAACCAAAGGCCCTAAATTTTGGAAGACGTTCCGTGTGTGTGTGTGTGTGTGTGTGTGTGTGTTCCTTTGAAACAAGGTTTTGTGACAGTTTTCAGAGGAAACCGGGAGACAAACAATGCGGCGGCGGCGGCGGCGGCGCCCTGCCGAGATCCTGTCGTGGGAGAA
>CM020516.1:3712500-3720000 GCA_009823395.1 Thamnaconus septentrionalis | reverse complement strand
TGCTTCTGAGTGAAACTTTCCTCTCTGAAAAGCCTGAGATATATATATGGCTTCCCAAATCTTATATATAGATAGGCATAGACTACAGTATATATATATGCCAATATTGTAGATAGGCTATGAAAAATACAAATGGTACTCAGGTGTTGGTGACTAACGCGTCTTGCGTCTTGACTTTCTTTCCATTATGGCAGCAGTCTTGGTAGACGGAGGAGGCATCGTAATGCCAGGCGCGCACAGGAGCGCGTTTATCCTAGCAGGGTTTCGCTGTCAAACTCATGCACTCACCAACAACCTTTGGCGCAAACTGCTCTCAGGTTGCCAGACCGCAACAATC
Organism: Thamnaconus septentrionalis; assembly: GCA_009823395.1. Classification (NCBI taxonomy): domain Eukaryota; kingdom Metazoa; phylum Chordata; class Actinopteri; order Tetraodontiformes; family Monacanthidae; genus Thamnaconus; species Thamnaconus septentrionalis. The sequence continues at coordinate 3,719,663 of CM020516.1, read as the reverse complement.
GCATTTGTGGGCGTGTTTGCGCCTGCATGTCATTAGCGCAAAAACCTTTGTGGATGCCCGCATCGGTGGCGCAGATTACCGCCGCAATCTCGCCGCAAAACGCGCCGCATTTTACCGCTGCGCGCCCTTCTTTGAGGATCTACCCCCAAGTTTTTATTTTCCAATTTGGCATCTCTATATACGACTGAATCAAGAGCGCAAAGAGAAGGGAGCGTTAGTCTGACCAAAATGATTCAGGCGGGAGGTTATCAAAGAGGACGAGCAGGATTTCAGACTCGGAATCTTCGAAAACAAAATCTCAAAAATCAACCTATTTGTCCTGATTTTTGTGATTTACACGACAACTTTACCCACACAAGGTTTTCCAGGACCTTTCATTCATGAAGTCACGAGTACATTTGATAGGTGAAAAATCAAAAACTGTTCTTTAATAAGCGCGGACGCATCCGTGACGGAACTGGTGCACACTGTCGACATTTCCTGGTCGTGCCACTTCCACCCCTTTATTCTCACCCTGTCACTCCTAGCACACACACACACACACACACACAAACGCGCACAAAGCCGGTGCACTCTGCTGCCCCCGGTGTGCCGGAGGAGGGCGAGCGGGGAGTTGCAGGGCAGCGCCCGGGGCCATATGGCAGAGACTCAGCCATTTACATAATGTCATATTTTATTTAATTAGCCCCTCTAAATGCAATCAAAAGCTGATGAGGGCGCCGAGCTGCCTCGCTGATTGGCAACATGATATCGCTCTGACCCCAAACACTGCCACGCTGCATCCCAATGATCCAATATTGAAAACCATGGCGGCAACACACAACAACAACTCCTACCTGTGTGTGTCTGTGTGTGCCTGCGCTGATTGTTTTCATGTTGTGAGTCCATGCAAGAGTGAGAGAAGGAAGTAATCTCATCATTTAGAAACCGAGAAGGCGATAAATTCACAAAACAACAAAAAAAAAAAAAAAGAATTGACGGTTTGTGGAGAAAAAAAAGACGAAAAGTTCGGATGTTGGTTTGGATGTTGTCGGCCGCTGCAGCTGTGTGTGTGTGTGTGTGTGTGTGTGTGTGTGTGTCTGTGCATGTGTGTTACTGAGAATGAGGAAGTGGACCGTCAGAGTCGTCCTTTAGGACCGTGGGTGATCACTCGAGTGTTGCCTCGCCCGCCCACCTGCACACACAGAGCGAGAGAGAGAGAGAGAGAAAGGGGGAGACACACACACACACACACACACACACAGCAGTCGAAACTGCCATAGGAGAGGAGCGTTGGTGGGTGAGAGAGGGTCGAGTCCTCAGCAGCAGCAGGAAGGAAGGAAGCAAGGCCTAACGCCACCACACATGCAGGCACACACACACACACACACACACACACACACACACACACTCGGCAGCGAGTCAAATAAACAGTTTGAGCGGGGCGGTCAGGTGCTGCATGGTTTAACAGGGCCAGAGTGTTTTTAAAGAGGCCGCTGAAAGGTGCTCCATGTGGAAAAGCTTTTTTTATTTATTTCTTTTTTTCTCCTCTCTGACTCGATGAGTCACTCACTGCGGCTTCAACTCGGCCAACCAGCGCGTCCAAAAAAAGAGCAGAAGGTGCTCTCGCGTTCGATCCTAAAGTAGTGGGAGTAGAACCAGCTGGCTGCGCTATCACGCTGGCAGACAGGAAGGACCCGTTAAAACCCGCTTCCTGTGAGGGTCAAACTGGTGGCGTTCGCAAGATTTCATCGGGAACTTCACCGCCAACACTTTGTTCGGTCGGTTTGTTTCACTTCGCAGCTCTCAGGACGAGGTGGACGTCCTGGTTCTGCGGCTTCTCGCTGTGCACGTCCAAGAATGACATAATCCTCCTAAAACTTTCTCTGCAGGGACAAATAAAGTTTTTTTGTAGATGTTTTTTTTTTTTTTTTGATCGAATTAAACCAGTTTGCCTCCGATGCAATTTGAATGAATTTGCGGTTTGTTTGTCCGTGCAGTTGATAAAGAGCCGCATTCAAAAGCATTTCCTTATTTTGGACACAAACACAAACACACACACACACACACACATACTTGTTTCTGTGGCTGCACGAGGCCTATCGCTAGGAGGTGACCAGCGGGGACACTCTCAGCCCTCCGTTCTATCCTGGTGCCGTCACATGTCAGACCGCAAACCACAACACATGAAAATTTCTTTGTTTTTGTTTTTTTTTTTTGCACATGCTTTTCCAGGAGATCATCTGTCGGAACCCAGGGACCGACCGCCTGACCGCCCGACCGCCTGACCGGCCAACCGGCTCGGAGGGGCGGCGACCACCGGCGTCCGAGCCTTTTCTATTTGACTCTCTCGCCGAGTCTTCATCCGCTTCCTGTCGATAACCCACACAATAAAGATGCACTCTCCTCTTCTCAAGTGTTTCATCAAGAGGAGCGCGGTCGCCTCCTCGGAAACACACACACACACCCACACACACACTCTCACTCACACACACACACACACACAGGGTGCGTTTTACTGGTGGCCTCCTATTTACAGAAGCAGCGGGACTCTCTGGCCATTGTGTTTGGGAGAGGAGGGGGTCTGTCTGGTTAGGAATTGATTCAGTCTGGGACTGAGACAGAGGTGGAAGGTCGCAGCCTTGACAATGACACCCCCCTCACCCACCCACACCACCAAGGCTGTGGATCCGTGTGCGTCTGTGTGTCGGTGTGTGTGTGTGTGTGTTTCTTTCTGCAGCTTTTGTGTAACCACGACCTAAAACAAAAACAACAGGGACGACTTTGATTGCACAGAAACGTGCGCTTGTTGGTTGTGTTGGTGTGTGTGTGTGTGTGTGTGTGTGTGTGTGTGTGTGTGTGTGTGTGTGTGTGGGAGCCGCCGTGTCGACGCCGTGTCTCATTAGGCCTCGGCAGAGACGCAGGAGGAGGTGCAGGGTCATTCCAGAGGGGGAGAGGAGATCGATCAGGAAGGGTGCCCCCCGCCACCCTCCCCCGACCCGAAAACCCCCCCACCGCCACCACACCGCCGTACACCTCACCTGCTAAACACACATACACACACAAAAACACACACACACACGCACACGCGTGTAGACAAACGGCATGAAAAGGTGACAAAAAGCACCTGGAAAAACCGACGGAAAGTGGACGATATTCCGGACGGTGTTGGGGGAAACACCCAAACACGCACAAGCACACGCACACACACACACACACACACACACACACACCAGCCTGTTTACTGCACCTTTGCCGTCAGTCTCCTCTGTGTTGACACGTGACAGACGGGCGCATTAACAGGTAAATGAATACAAAAGAGACGTCGGCACACAGTGAAGGACAGAGACGGCGCTCAAAATGACCTCCCGCACACACACACACACACACACACACACACACACACACACACACAAACACACTCCAATCTAAATTACGAGTGCAAATTGGGGTGGTGGTGGTGGGGAGAGGGGGGTGGGGGGACGGCGACTGAAATGGAAGAGCCGGACTGATCAATACCGCTGGAGATTTTCCTCCCTCCACTCTCCTCTCAATTGTCATGCTCACTCCCAGCAATTAAAGGGCCCCTCCGTCTCTCCGCCATCCATCCATCCATCCATCCATCCATCCATCCATCCATCCATCCATCCATCCATCCATCCATCCATCCATTCTTTCTCCCACCTCTCTGCCTTTTTTCAAGCTCTGTCCAGCTGCTTTTTTCTTTCACCGTTTGTTTCCCAGAGTTTCCTCCACCGTCTGCTCTCGTCAAGCATTCAAAAAAAAAAAAAAAAATGAAAAATGTCTCTTTGCGCATCACACGTGATAAAACTAAGGAGCAGCCGTAGTTTAAAAAAAAAAGTGAAAAAAAATAGTAGTGAAAAAGACAGACTGGGCCAGTGGACCAACATCTTTCAGGCAACAAAAAAACAGATTTATTCCCATTATGCAAACTGAGCCACACTGTCTGCACGGCAGGTGAACCGGGCGGCTGCACCGGATTTGCAAACTTCTGCTTTAGGAATCTAAATCATGAGGCTGAGAAATAAAAGTTGACTCATCGCTTGTGACTTGAAGAGGTGTTTTTGCGTTGACGCCTCTGAAAGGAGCCCTGGAGGCTCGGACGTCATCGCTGGCTGCTTCTGCAGAAAACACCACAACACACTTGTTTGTGTTTCTCCGGCCGATTGCCTGCGACAAGTGTGCGACGTGTGCGCAAGTGATTCGCAGCAGCCGACTCGACGCAACCGCACGCGCGTCGGCGAAGTCGCCGTCAGACGTTGCCGTGTGTGTGTGTGTGTGTGTGTGTGTGTGTGTGTGTGGACAACAGACACAGTACGCAACAGGAAAAACACACACACACACATGTGCGCCCAGCGGGCGGCCACAAACAGGGGTGTGCAGATGTCGGGTCAGGCGGCAGCAGCAGGTCAGTGTCGGCTTTGTGTAGCTCAGCGTGGCACCGGCGTAGATTAGCGGCGCCGCGTCGAGGTAACACTTTGTTAAAGAGACAGTGCGGTGGCGGTGGTGCTGTCGGAGTAATTACTCATTGACCCCCACCCCAACCCCCACCCACCCACCCACAGACACACACCAGAGCCAGACGACCAGGCTTAAAATATGTGGCTGGAATATCAAATGACCAGGCGAGAGTTCCCTCTCTCTCTCTCTCTCTCTCTCTCTCTCTCTCTCTCTCTCTCTCTCTCTCTCTCTCTCTCTCTCTCTCTCTCCCTCTCTCTCTCTCTCTCTCTCTCTCTCTCTCTCTCTCTCTCTCTCTCTCTCTCTCTCTCTCTCTCGCTCTCTCTCTCTCTCTCTCTCTCTCTCTCTGTCTCTCTCTCTCTCTCTCTCTCTCTCTCTCTCTCTCTCTCTCTGTCTCTCTCTCTCTCTCTCTCTCTCTCTCTCTGTCTCTCTCTCTCTCTCTCTGTCTCTCTCTAAGTTGATTTAATCGGTAAGCACATTTTTTTCATCATTATTACGTTGTTATTATTTCAATTCATTCTTTTGTTGTGAAGAATGAGCTGATATGCGGTAAATGCAGATTCAGTGACTGCAAGAAATAAATAAAAATGATGCGTTAAGGGTCAGCTAACCCAAAACACCTGACTCTCATTTTGTTCCTTTGCGTGTTCTTGAGACGTTCTTGTCACCTGGTCTTCATGGATGGACAGAAAAAAGCTGATGCTGTGCTGGTGGCTCCTTACACTGAATCAGTGCATTAAGCCCCGCCCTCTGAGTGTCACACAGTCACCCCCCTATCCCCCGCCTCATAGGTGTTCACGGCAAGGGTGTCACGCAGAGAGAGAGAGAGAGAGAGAGAGAGAGAGAGCGAGCTGGTTATTGTGTTGCTGCCAGTGTGCGACGCTTCGCCTTCACAGACAAATCGATTAGAGACGGTTCAGGGCCGCGGACGCTCCGGGCGTTTCACATGCAGGAAGAAAGGGAAGGGGGCGGGAGCAAGGGGAGGGCACAGACGCTGACCCCTCCCCCCGCAGGCCTGCAAAGAGCTGCAAGAGACACTTGGACGGCGGCGGCGGCGGCGGCAGCAGAGGATTGTGTTTGGCGCCGGATCAAAGTCAACACTTTTTCTTTTCTTTTTTTTATTGGTTCAGCAGGAAGTGAAAACACAGCAACTTTTAACACCTCACAAAGCAGCCCCACATCAGGAGCTGATTACATCTTTCAAAAGATTTTCATTTTCGTAGCTGGTCACAGTAGCACCAAGAAAATGTTGCACAAGTGCTCCTCCTCCTCTGCTTCCTCCTCCTTCTCCTGCAGATGTAGAGCGAAAAGTCAAGACGCGACCTTCATCCTCAAATTCTCACCGCTGCGTCAATGAGATGTTTTTGAAGGAATGAGGGTGGGGAAAAAAATCTGAAAAATAAGTGGATTCCATAAGTGGACAGAAATCCACCTTAAGAACGACGTGATGCAAATTAACCACTCCGGGTGAGTTGGTCGGCCGCGTGTTTTTGGAACGCAAGGTGAAGAACTGGAGGATGCTGATGAAAACACACTCGGAGGGACGAGACGGCCTCAAGGTCTCCGACATCGTTTTGAGAAGTTTCCACCAAGTTTGCGCGTTGGAACGGTCCAAAAAGTTCCGTGCTTGTATCACAGCCTCCAATTTTACACGTCGGTCATGAATATTCTCATATTTTCAGCATTACTGGCGAACTGATTCTTTACTTTGATTGCACTCTGTTGCCAGCCGAGCTCCGTTGAGCATCCACAGATGAAAAAGTAAAGTCATCAAAAAAAACTGGGCAGAAAAAAACTCATATTTAAAGGAGCCTCAGGCCACTTTGCATGTGAAGCGCCTCCTTATTTCTCTTGCTGGAGGTGAAGAAGTAGGAAGAGGAAGAAGAGGTGGAGGGGGAGGAAGAGTAGGAGGACCAGAGGAGGGCGAGGTGATGGAGGAGGAGGTGAAGAAGATGGAGGAGGAGGAGACACCTGATTGTCTCCCCAGCAGCGAGGCGTGTTTCCTGCTGCCCACATGGACGTTGTGATCACCCTGATCGGCCCCTGGAAGAGCTGCAACCAAACTCTTGACGCCGTGCCAGAAAATGCACACTCCTTATGATTGCGGGTCCATCTCCTCGTTATTTAATTTAACTTTAAATCACAAACATATATGGGCGGTCACACTCGGGGGATTTTCTCCCGGCCGCCATGAATAATGCAGGACCCCCCCCACACACACACACACCACTGCCCCCACCCGCTGGCGCCCAACCTCTGCCTCTTATTGGCTTTGGCACGCTGCCACTCATCGGCACTGTCTGGCGGCGGCGGCGGCGGCAGCTCTCCTAGAAGTCTGTCTGTCCGTCCGTCCGTCCGTCCAGCAGGGGGACCTTGACGCTCCGGACGCTCCTCCAACTGGCGGCGCTCGTTTGCTGAGATAAAGATGCCACCAGGGCGGCGCTGTGGCCGCAGAGGTCGCATGAGTCTTTCTTCCGGAAATCTTGCTTTATTTTGAGACACAACAGGAGGCGCTTCACATTTCAAAAAGGTGGTTTGTTTGTTTTTGTCTTTCTAAGAAAAAAATCTCTTGCCGTCACTTTAGGAACCAAAGCTTTAATTGTCAAGCAGAAAAGATGAAACTCATTTTGTATTTTGTTGCTTTCCCCAACGGCTTCTTCTCTTTATGCGGATCCTGCTTGTTTTTTTTTTGTTTTGTTTTTTTT
>CM020516.1:3692500-3707500 GCA_009823395.1 Thamnaconus septentrionalis | reverse complement strand
CCAAATGGACCACCAAAATCAACCCCATTCATGTGAGGAACTTGGTCCAGGATCTCAGTCAGTTGGACAGAACCTGGAACACTTGAAAAACTGCTTGAATGCTAAAGTTTAGCCGTCTTTCCATCAATAACTCAATTAAAATAACATCATCTTCACAGTCCGGGATGTGTTTCAAGCTTTAATTCTCTAATCCGTCCGTTCCACCACGCTGGCAGTCTGACAATGAATTTGAACTTCAGACGCAGTCAAAGAGTCGAAGAAAGGGGGTTGGACTTTTCATTTTCCGGCTCTGAGCCTGCTGCTCTCTGACCTCGTGACCCCTCTTTCACCGACCAGACCAGACAGCCCCTCCCCCGCCAGCTTCCTCATTCCTCTGCACTTGGACCCTCAGTGTGTCTGAGTGTCTGGTGGCGGGTGTAGGGGGAGGGGTTAGTGGGGAGAGGCCAGAGGGGGGGCGGAGCCTGTCACAACAGGCCCGTGTGGACAAAGAGCCGCGGCACACCTGCCCGCCCTCTGCACTGTTTGATTTACCTTCTCGCCACCTCGGCTGCATTCCAGCGCCCGGGGTCTATCAATAGACTGTGACCTGCTGACTCCGCCCCCTCACACCGGAAACCCGACTATTCTTTTTTTTCCCCTCAGCTCGATGTCTGAGCGACTGAGCAGACGTGAGAGGATTTTCATGGTTGTGGCAGATAAAAAAAAAAAAAAAAAAGGAAATAAATAAATAACCAGAACAAAATGACACACTGGGCCTTTCAGCCAGGTAGCTCTCAACGCCACCGCCGCCACATAAAACTGCAAGTTTTTGCAGAGTGTGAATGGCTCCAAACAGTCCTTGAGACGGCGATAGAAGAGCGATGGAGGACTGAACACAGAAACTCTGACCTTTATCATTCCATTTTACAACTTCCAACTCCAACACAAACACGCACACACACACACACAAAACACATGACACACAGCCGGAGAGAGAATGTTTTTGAAAAAGTTTGTGCTTTGCCGGAATGTTAGAAATGTTTTTCGGGCTCCTGAAAGGCCTCCTGCCATGGAATCTGGATGAAGCCCCTGAATTTCGACCCTTTAAGCCCTTTGAGATTTCGGGCTTGAGTCGTTTTGGTGTGTGAGGAAGCTGAATGTGACGCATGATGAAAGAAATCCAGAATTTTATTTGTGCACATGGGAAGTGTACTGTTGCCATACCAACTCTAACTAACTCTTTGACCATACAAGGTTCACGTTCTTTCACGATAACGAACCGAAACTAAATGAGACGATCCACAAGCAAGGCACTAGCTGCGTTTCCACTACAGATTACAAAATAAAAGTGATATTTCTAAAATTTCAACAAATTACAATTGTGATTTGCAGCTGTTCCCATTGAATGGTGCGAAGCACAGAAGCCGGAATTCTCGTACAATCTTGCCCCGCAAGAATTCTCGTAATTCTCACGGGACGTAATTCTTGTAAAATCTTGTTATTTTTCTCTTTTAATACTTGTACAAAATACGTGTCTACTCTTCCGTCCAATCATAACGGCCCGATTTTTCTTGAAATTAACTGGTCATGTGACCCCGTACGTCCGGTTTAGTATGGCTGCAAAACTTCGGTCGAGCTTCTCTCGTTTGTTTGGCCTCCACGACGGCTCCGGATGGACCAAACCCCGGAAATATCCTGGATTTGTTTCACACGTCCGTCTTGTGAAGAGCCCACAGAAATCATGCCACCTCGGTACAAGCCGTGGCCCCTCAGCCCCTGACAAGGTGGCCTGGTGACCTCACCGTCCGTTCTTCATTTTTCAATCGGTTGCGTCTTTCTCTCTGCGACGCTCTTTGCGGAGCCTGACACCATGAACTGATTGCCCGGAAGCTTTATTCCTTTATTCAGGTTGACGCTGCCGCTCGCTGCTTTCTGCACAATGCTTCCTTTACATCCTTCCCATAGAAATTCCCGGCCGGGTCCAGTGTCCTTGTGGCCATTATGTACATTAAATAACGTCAGACGATGATGGTCCATTACAGCGAGAAGCCCTTTTACTTTGCGCGCCACTGCGGTCGACACCTATTAAAGCACTCACCGTGTCTGTGAGCATGAGTGTACGTGCGTGTGCAGGTCTGTGTGTGTGTTTGTGTGTGTGTTGAGGCAGCTCCTTCTCGTAGCGCCCGTCCGCCTCACACGGGGCCCAACGCAGACAAAACACCATTGTTTTGTTTTTTTCACACATGCACACATTCCGTCCTCTTTTATTTGGATTCTGACGGAAAAGAGCTGCGTCAAGGCCACAGCGGCATCGACAAAAGTGGTGTGAAAAAAAGAAACCGCCTCTACCGCAGGAGACGTTGGCTCTTCAAAAAGCCAGAGAAAAGTCCTCCGGCTTTCATAGGGGGCAGCGCAGGTCACGGCTATATGGCTGCTGTTAACAGTAACAAATGCATTATTGCTTCTTTTTTTTTCTCGTATACGGCCGCTGAAGGAGAGCGTGGCGGCGGAGAGTTCTGAAGGTTTCGCAGGTTTTTGTAAAACAAGGTGGTCGTCACAGTGGAGACGGAGAAAGCGTTTGGTTTCGAGAAGGAATGAAACGGATTGGGTCGGCGTGGAGGCAAGAATTGGAAGTCCTCATATCATCACGGTTTCTTGCATCTCTTGCCGGATCATTGGCTCTCGTCGGCACCGCATTCGTCTCGCAGACGACCTCGTAGTCTTGCAGATCAGCCGACCGGCCAACCGAGTTTTCAGGGTTTTTGATGTTTAAAAGTTTCAGGTTTCGCTTCAGTTCCGCTTTTTGTCAAAGACAAAATATGAAGTGAATGATGAGCCATTGTCGGGGGAAAAAAAGCAACAGCACAGTAGCCAGCTCCACTACTGGCATAGTGAAGCATCTGATTGGAAGAAAAAAGGTTCATTTTGTTCTGTGGCTGGAAACACACCTCAGTCCTTCAGTGTCAGACTTTATATGCACCGGCTAAAAGTTATAAAGGGAAATCAACGTGGTAAAACCAGTTTTTTCTCACAATAATTTAAATGCATAATTTTCCTGCAGGATTCAGGCTGTCCGCTCATGTGACTTGGACCCAGTTAACTCTGAGCTCCACCCGCAGCCTACGCTGTTACCCTCAGCTGAATGCATTCACTCTGTGCGTGTTTTACTCTTTTGTCACCCTCGTCGTCTGCTGCTGCTTTTTTTTTTTTTTTTACAACCTGACGTGTGATGTTGTGAGTCTGCAGTGTGTTCAAAGTCCTCCCGTCCCCCCTCGAGCCGTATCGTACCGTACGGACCACAAGGTACGACTTGAGTAAATATCATTATGTCCGAGTGTTTGCTCGTCAGTCAAACGGCCTCATCAAGCTGTCAGCTTCAATCAGCGCCGCCGCCACTGCCGCCATGCCCTGTTCGACTCTGTGATGTCGTCACAGCTGCCACGTTTACATCCAGGTCACACTGGGCGACGCATGAAAAAGTTGGATGGAAAAATGTCAATTTGTTTTTTAAATTAAAAAAAAATTGTTTGAAATAAATATTTCAAGGGCAATTACTAAGACTTACACACACACACGCTTGAGGACGCACACACAATGGAGACAAGTGACAAGTGTTTATGTAATTTCATTTTTTTTTTATTAATTGTTTTTTTTTTTTCAATAAAGGGACAAAATGGGTGTGTGAACAGGATTATGCAGACAACTGCCAGAAAACACAGACAGTGGTTTTCCCAATACAACTGAACAGAGACCCCCAAACAAGTACGACAGAAACTTAAGAGCAAGGTTTGTCCAATGACCATCGGCCAGCATTACAAAAAATAATAAAACTCATCTCATAACCCGACCAAAAAACAAACAAACAAACAAACGAAACAAAAATGAAAACAACCATAAAAATAAAAAATGAAACCAAACAAGAGCATCCACTCCACATCTCCGTTTTGAACGGAGCGCATAAGTCATAATAAATAGTAACTCCCATAGTAGAAGATAAAAGTTCAAGTTCAAGTTACAACAAACAGCTCTCAGAGGAGGAATAGAAAAAGGCTGATGATAACAAAATATTCCGCATTGCCATTTCCAAAAAAAAAAAAAAAAAAAGATTCAACTCAAGCAGGCCTCTCTGCGTCCCCACCGGGTCCTCTTCCAATATGCTTTGCATATGAACGTTTACCCAATCGAAATATAAAGCACCATTTCGTATTTGGCAATGAAAGAAAAGAAACAAACTGCAAAAAAAACATTGAAGTAATTTTTTTTTCAATGTTATTCATTTTGACACTTTTTGTCTCATGTACTGCATAAGATTCTTTTCGTCTTCTTCTTCTCCTTCTTCTACTACTTCCTGTTGCTCTTGGCGTTGGAATGTGGTCAGGTGGGAGAGGGGGGTGAGAGAGACAGAAGCACACAACAGAAACAGGCCGACGTCAGCTTTCATTACTGCATACAGGAGTGGCAGTGGGTGAGGGGAGGGGGGGGCAGGGTTCAGGGGTCAGAGGTCCGAACCAAAATTAAAAAAAAAAAAAAAAATTAAATAGAAATCCCAAAGAAGATATGTACAACCACCTCCGTGGACAGGAAGCAGAGCGGCAGCCATCTGATGGCCGGTGACGCCTCCCAGTGCCACACACTTTAGCTGCTTTTTTAACCCCCACCCCCCTTTTTTTGCATTTTTTTGTCCTTTATTTCTTTAAACATACAAATAATTCGCACTATATTATCCTGCCAAATTAAAAAAATATACCGTGGCAGCTTGGGATTCTTTTTTTTTCTTTTCTTTTAATTCCACTACCAAAGAAAAAAAGGTAAATACCTTTTTTTTGAGAGAACAAGCAACAGTTAAAAATACGAGCCTCAATATAAATACTATAGTGCCTACTCTAAGTGAACATTGAATTCAAATACAATTCTAGAAATACAGAAAAAAGTAGACCATAAATGTGTTTAAGCATAGGAATCGACATGAGTGTGCATTTTCCTATATTTTAAGTTCTTTATTATATATTTATATATATAATCTTAATTCCTTTCCCCAATGCAAATTGTATTTCAACCTGAAGAGCCGTGAGGAGAAAAAAGTAAAATAAAATACCAAAAAAAACCCAAAACAAAAACCAATTACAGAATTTTTTTTTCGAGTCTCTTTTTTTCTAATTTCATATATACCGTGATTGAAGTCTTGAACGCCACCGAGACGTGGAGGAAAATAGAGGAAGGACAAGAAAATCTCAAACACACAACAACCCCCCCGGCGCTCCCAACCCCACCCCAGCCCACCCCTCGGAGATATGGCGGCGTGTCATCTGCAAGAAAAATCTTCACGTCCATAATCGGCGTGAGACGCAGTTCCTCGCAGTGCGAGCGACCAGTTTCTGTTGTCGTGGCAACAAGGTTTCTACAGTTTGGTCTGGATGGAGTAGCCAATCGCATCTGTGCGTTCGGGGACTGCGTCCGCTTTGCAACCTCTGTGTCGGCGAAGCACTGAGACTTCCTGCTGAGGGGAGGAGGTGGTGGTGGTAGTGGTGGAGGTGGTGGAGGTGGTGGGGAGCCAGCAAAAGGTCAGGGGTGCGATGGTGGCAGAGAGAGAATACAAAAGGTCAAGGGTCACAAGGTGTAGCAAGAGATGCTGGCAAAAGGATGACTGGGTGCTTTTCGAAGAGCCAAACCTCTCGGCGTCTGACACCAGTATCGCTGACAGTTTTTTTTTTTTTCCCTTCAGTGTAAAAATTTGTAAACTGGGAAAAAAATGAAAATCCAAACTGTACCCTTTATATCCTGCAGACTGACGGTCTGGTGATTGAAGGCCCCGTGTTAAACAAAAACATCAGGTTCTTTAATTGTCAATTGTAGAAGCCAGTATCACCAGCTTCACAGCTTATTTAGCCCTCTGTTTACAGCCTTCTGCTAATACCACTGCCTTGTAGGTCCTTCAACATGTTTGGAAGGAGACAAGAAACAAGGTGGTCTCAATGCAAACCAGGTTATTTATGGGTTTTTTGCATAATACGGGACCTTTGACCTCCAAAACACGCACCGACATTGCACTAGCATGGGGGGAAAGAAGAGCAAGAGAGACTCGGGTGCTTCCTCTCAGTGACAAGTGCTTTAATATGAACAAGTTGGATGAAACGCAAAAGAAAAGGAGAATCTCGTTTCGGGGCTAAACGAAAAATAATTGAAAGAAAAGGTGCCCTGCTTTGGCCAATCTGAGTCACTCTTTTCAAGAGCCCTAGAGTACAAAGGTTTGTTTTTTTATATATATATATTTTGCAATTCCTTCTCTTTTTATTTTGATACGCAATTGATAGTTAACGACCCTGTATTGATCTTATAAAAGGTGAACGTGAAGGAGATTGCCTGCGATTCCTGTAAAAACATACTTAGCCTTCTGTCTGTTTGTCTAGCTTGTAGTCACATTTCAATGCTCTGGAAAAAGAAAAAAGAAAAACAAAGTTCACGTTAACTCGCAGCTCATATATTACTTTATGCATTGTTCCACACACTGACGTCATCGAAGCAGCGTCGTAGGTTTTTTTTTTTTTTTTTGCTAACGCGGGCGGGTACGCGCGCCGGTATCCCTCCAGTTCAGGATTGTACGTTACAGATTACCTTATTATCTCAAAGAGTACCTCCTCGGCGGGAAAACAAAAAAAAAGTACAAATAATTCAGATATACACACTACTGCTTGTAACCATGCTTACCATGAAATTCCACATATTAGAGATTCGCCTATTGAACATGTGATAGGTAGCTGAACCGTGATTGACTAGAAATCTCCGATCTTTCGTCACAAGTCCGTTTTGTTTGTTTTGTTTGTTTGTTTGTTTTTCGGAGCGCTCAGGTGCTTGATGCAAGGACCTTCGCCGGGTGGCTTCCACTGTCTGGCTAATGTCGCCGCTCCCCCACCCTCCCACCAAACCCCCCAACTTAAGATTATGGCCCATGCAAGTGGTCTGATATCAAAGGCACTCTTTCTTCTTCGTCGTCGTCTTCTTCTACCGAATGATAGTACAAATTGAATTCGTAGCACACCCTTGTCTTTTTGAAAGAAATTTAAAAAGGCCGTCGCCGCCGTCATCGTCGTCACTCTCAGTTTAGCCATCGAGCCGATGTGTGATATTTTATTTAAACCCTGTGTGAACGTGGCGTCTTTTAGAAAGATCAGAGCAAGTGCATTGTCAGGGTTGAGAGAGGAGTCCAATTCAGTGACTGTTCTGCATTTTACCGTGTTTTTTTAAAAACCCAAACTGTACATGATATGTGTTACAGGATGTATGCAGCATGGTTGTTTTCTTTCTTGTTTTTTTTTCCTCTTTTTGAAGAGTTGGAGAGAAAAAAAAGAAAGAAAAAAAACGGAACAAGAGAAAAACAGCAACACATTTACTCAACAACTAACCAACCAGGGACGAGTTCTTTTCTCTTGTTATTTTTTTTTTTTTCTCGATTTAGCAAAAAACATACTATGCATGCTGACTAATTATTTTTAAAATGGGTTTAAAAAAACAAACAAAAAAAAAAACAAAAAACCGGAACAACTCAGAAAAGAAAAAAAAAAATAGTACACAACATGTAAATTATTGCACAAGAGAAAGGCTCGAAGTTTTGCGTCAATGCAAGAGTATTGCCCCAATACAGATCATGCATTCGATGGGTGATGGAGACGGGGGTGGGGGGGTCGGGGGTGTGTGCTGGTGCAGAGCACATGGTCTTAAGCTTCCGACTGGCGAAAGTTGAGTGTAAAGGGGCCAAATCTACAAGAGGGGGTGGGGGTGGGGGTGGGGAATAAACAGGGGTCAGGGGTCAGAGGGGGTGAAAGGTCCCACAGTTCGGCCTTCTACTCGGACTTGATCTCGGTGCTCAGCGGACGGTCACTGTGCCACTTTTTCATGTGCTTCTCCAAGGTGCTGTAGACGCTGAAGGGCATCTTGCAGATCTCGCACTTGTACACGTCCTTGCCCACCTGGCCGTGGGTCTTCATGTGGCGGGTGAGCTTGGAGCTCTGCGCGCAGGCGTAGTTGCACAGCTCGCACTTGTACGGCCGCTCGCCCGTGTGGCTGCGCCGGTGCACCGTCAGGTTGCTGCAGTTCTTGAACACCTTGCCGCAGTACTCGCACGTGTCGCTCCGCCGGCTGCCGTCCTTGGAGTTGGGCCGCCCGTGGCCGCCCAGGTGCGGGGTGCTGCCCCGCTGCACGTGCCGCTGCGGCCCGACAGGCCGCCGTCCAGCTCGCCCGGCGGGGTGGAGAAGCGCAGGCTGCCGTTCTCCGACGAGTGCTCCGACGACGAGGCGAAGGGCGATTGTCTGGAGTCGCCGAAGCTCAGGAAGGGGTCCTTGAGCTGCCGCGAGGCGGCGTAGCCGGCCAGCCACTGCGAGTAGACGTTCTCCGTGTTGGGGATGGTGGGCGTGGGCAGGTCGAACTCCTTCTCCAGCTTGATGCGCTTGGTGAAGGGGCTGAGCGGGCTGGGGCTGCCCAGCAGCAGCTTCTTGGACAGGCCCACCGAGGCCGACTCGTCGGGCGACGCGCCGCGCCCGTTGACGGTGGAGACGGAGCCCTCCTCGGGCCGCTCCGTGTCCAGGGCCGAGTCGCCCGGGTGGTGGTGGTGGTGGAGGTGGTGGTGGTGGTCCCGGTCCCGGTCCCGGCCCAGGTGGGAGTGGTGGTGGTGGTGGTGGTGGTGGTGCAGGTGGTTCTCCTGCGCCAGGGCGTTGCGCTTGTGGGCGCTGAGCGCCTCGCTGAAGTGCTGCATGCTGGCGGCGAGGCCCATCCCCTGCATCACCTCGGGCAGCGAGCGCGGGATGGCGCCGCCCTCCTCCTCGCCCGCCGCCCGCCGCCGACACCGCCGCCGCCGCCGCCGCCGCCGCCACGCCGCTGTTGTTCTCGTGGCGGCCGCCCGGCCTCAGGTTCAGACTGAAGTGGAAGCTGCTTTTCGCTCCGCCTCGCCGCCGCCACCACCGCCGCCGCCGCCACCGCCGCCCGCTCACCGTTCGGCTCTTCCTCCTCCTCCTCCTCCTCTACTTCTTCTTCCTCCTCCTCCTCTTCTTCCTCCTCTTCCTCCTCCTCCTCCTCATCTTCCTCCTCCTCCTCCTCGCCGTTCTCCCGCAGCATGCGGTTGTTCTCGCTCTTCAGCTTGGCCACCACCGACTTGAGGGCGTTGCTGGCGCTGCCCAGGTGCTCGCTGGTGCCGGGTTCCGGCGTGGACGCCGTCGACAGGCCGTCCTCCGATTTGCCGGCGTTGGGCGACGACGACGACTTCTGCATGTGCGTCTTCATGTGGCGCTTGAGCTTGCTGGCCTGCGTGCAGGCGTGGTCGCACAGGTGACACTTGTAGGGCTTCTCGCCCGTGTGGCTGCGCCGGTGCACGATGAGGTTGCTCTGGAACTTGAAGGCCTTGCCGCAGAACTCGCAACACTTGCTCTTGGTGGGCGTGGTGGAGGAGGGCGTGGCCCCCGCCGAGGGCAGCGGGGTGGTGGGCGTGGTCTGGGAGCCCACCGGCGACTGCATGGAGCCGGGCAGAGGGGGCGGGGTGGCGAGGTACGGAGGCTTGCCGCCGCTCCCGACGCCGCCGCCGCCGGCTCCGCCTCTTTCTCCCGCCGTCTGGAAGGGCTGGAGCAGGCGCTGCATGGGACTGGGCCGGCTGGGGGACAGTGGGGGGGTGGACCCTGAGGTGTTGCCCGCCAGCTCCCGGAGCCGCCGCGAGAAGTCCATGGATGGAGGCGGGTCCAGAGGCAGCGGAGGGTTGAGGCGCAGCACCCTGTCGAAGGCACTCGGGTGGTGGGCTGCCAGCGCCAGCTCCTCGGGGCTCAGGTGGTGCGGCTCCAGGTGGTTGCGGGGAGGCGGGCTGAAGAGGGGCGGCGTGGGCGGGAACGCTGATGGTGGCCACCGCCCACGCCGCCCATGCCGTGGCCGACTCCGCCCAACGTTCCCACGCTGTCCCTCCCGCCGCCGGAGCCCGAGCCGGGGATGCGCAGGAGGTTGAAGGGGCTGGCGTCGGGGGGCAGGTGGAGGCCGTGGAGGGGGGGCTGGGAGGGGCAGTCGGCCCCGCCCCCCAGGGACGGAGGCCCGCCCATGCGCGGGGTGAGCGGGCTGCCGTGCTCGCTCTCCAGGTAGATGCGGAAGCCGTGGGCGTTCTGGGCGTGCTGCAGCAGGAACCAGGCGCTGCCGTACGACTGCTTGCAGGTGGTGCAGGTGTACATGGTCGGCTCCTCCTTACCTGCCGGGAAACAGAGAGGACGGGGGCAAAGAGTCAGGAACGCCTTTTAAAGACACGGACCAATTATAAAAATAGCTTCCAGGTGGGTTCTGCCTAAAGCAGGCGAAGAGAGAACTGTTTGGAGCCGAGGCCCGTCGACCCGTTGACGCACACGAAGAGAGAATTCAAAAAAACAAGAATCGTGCTCGCCCATACAGCAGTTTGGAACACAATCTGCCAAGGACGAGCGTCCAGGAATTAGCCCGAGCCGATCTTGGACTGAAACCCGAGGCTCAACTCGTTACAGCTCTTTCAACGTGGCCGGCACATTGCGACAACAGCGGCTCTTATTGAGGTCGCGGCCCACATGACGAGCATGTGAGAAGTAGTTTGTTGCGCGCCTGTGTGTACGAGTGTGTGTGTTTGTGTGTGTGTGTGTGTGTGTGTGTGTGCGTTTGTTCTTCCCTCACACTGCTCTGGGACATAATTTTTCCCTTTGGACCGACTGTGAGTCCTCCTTTGTCAGCAGCAGCAGAACAAAGAGACAGGCTGGTTGTTGAGAGGGAGTTGGTGTGCGTGTGCGTGTGTGTGTGTGTGGGGGGGGGGGGGTCTCCCCGCGGAACGCCACTTCCTACTGATCTGCCAAAACAGAGGCCAGCCGCTCAAGACGACGCAGGAGAAGAAGAACGTGAAATTTCTGTGGCAGCAGCATAATTTAAAAGAAAGAAAATCTGCCGTGTGCAGGTTTATTCATGTATGCTCGTTGTTTTCTTTCTTTCTTTCTTCCTTCTCCCAACTTTAGGGTCGATGTTGCAGTATTCCAGTCACCCCCCCGCCGCCAAACAGCCAAATGCACATCCACACCGACAGAAATGGAACGCCCCAGCTACGCCAAAGTCAAACCCTGGCTGAGTTTATCCAAAGAAAAATTGGAATTTTCAGCTGAGGGCTAAAAGGAACATCCAGGCTACCGCCCTCAGCAACAAGGGGGTCGTTTAGACTCATCGCAGCCATCAAAGTGGCAGTTTGCTCCTCAAAAAGCGTCGAGTTAAATGCGCTCGACCCCCCGGGCGGGCGAAGCGGCCGTGCGATTGTCTGTATGCATTCCTCCCTTTCACCTGGCAGCGGCCGAGGCAACCGTGTCAATGATGCAAACACACTGGCAGGAAAATATTTAAAGGGGAAAAACGAAACAAAAGCAAAAAAAATTCCTCTCCGATGAAAGAAAAAGACGGCGGCGGAATTTCAATTAGCGCGCCGTCCGCTTCCTGCACGGGATTGAATGCTTGCCACCGACGGATGAGAAGATACAGCACACGCACACACACACACACACACACACACACACAGTGGTACTGACTGAATTACACTTTGTCAGACACTCACAGGCACAAAAGACGGAACAATGAAGGAAGTTTTTAATAAAATCCCTCTTTTCTGATCGTAGTTTGGTGAATGTTTCAAGGTTTTGCTTTGCGCCGTTTGGTTTGTGGTGTGAAATACTCAACATACCCAGTGCAAATGTGGCAGGTGTGCGAGTGAAGATAGACCAATAATATTGCTTGACCCCGCCTCCCTCCCCCTCCTCTCCCCCCAGAGTGGTCGTTGCTTAAGCGGAAGCGTTAACACGTCGATGTTGTCAAAAGTCGAACTCGGAAGAAAAAGAAATGAAACGCTGACGGGTTCAGCGGGCAATGTGCACGCCGCTGCTCTGCCAGAGCGAGCCGTTGAACTGCGGAGGGATAATTTCCCCGCCGCCCGCGCTGCTCCTCGACAAACACGTAAACAAACGGAGGAACTGGGATCAATACCGCTGGAGCGTGAAAGGATTGCCGCCGCCGCCGCCGCCGCCACTGCCGCTGCTCCTCCGCAACTGTTCATCAGTCCCCCTTTTGCACACACAAACACACGCACACACATACACACACACAAGCATACAGCCAACAGTTTAGGAGTGCTAAACTAAATCACGCGTCATTAAAAATCCCCACAAATTGCAGCTAATTGCGTCCACCTGCGCAGCTTCCCAACCCGCCGTTCTTTGCGGTTCTGTCGGGACCTGGGAGGCGGGCGGTCCTCCCTGAAGGTGAGCCACGCCCCCCTTTCCATCCCATCCCATCTCACCCCGGGCCAGACCCGGGCATCTTTCTGGATGAACGCGAGACGCTTAGCGCTGCACGCGACGAGAAGAACAAACATCGGTGGCCGCTGGACGTCGCAGAAACCCGGCTGGACGGCTGGACGGCTGTTTGACGAGCAGCCGTCCAGCAGGCAGAGCGGACGGAGCAGGAACCGCATCGGTCCTCCGGGACCCGCTGAACAACAGCTGAAGAGGAGGAGAGAAGACAGGCGAGCTGCACTGCAGGCCACAAGTCGGCCATCAGAAACGTCTTCATCAACGTGTCTGTCCACTGTTGTGTTGTTTTGCAATACTTCATCCACTCTCAGGCAGAATAACAATACATTTCCCCACTGTAGGCTGACAGGGTCAGTTTCAAAATAAGAGATGCGAGATTGATGAATATTTCCACTGGATTTCCATTCCTTGATACCAGAAGAGGAGTCGAGTCATAATTTGCATTTTTTTGCGGTGGGCAGAGAAACATTTCTGCCACTCAACAATCTCAATATTATTGATCGAATGAGAAAAATGTTTTTTTTGTTGCAGGTTTCGTCCTGAGTCTTCACTCTCACACAACACAACATTTTGCAGGCTGTTAGTGTTACAACTGAAAGAATTAAATCCATCTTAAATGAATCTCTTTCAGGCACGTGTTCAGAAACGCACAATAATGAAGCGCTGCGCCGGTCCAGTCGCAGTTCCATAATATTCCCCTGGAACAAAACCTAAATATGGCAATAAAAAAACTGCCATTAGAAACAGCTAAACTTGGAAAAACCTTGGGGTCACGTGACCAGTTCACTGACTAGTGATAATGGTGCGGAATATTTTTACAAGTAATCAAAGAGAAAAATAAAACCTCCATTCTGGACAGCAAACAACATCGAAATCCAGACTCATCATGAAATGTTTTGTCGCTCCATCCTCCTCAAAGTGGGGTCTCGCGGGACAAAATTGTACGAGAATTACGGCTTATGCGCTTCACGCCATTCAATGGAAACACCTGCAAATCGCAATTGTGCAAAATTTGTTGAAATATGGCTTTTATTTTGTGAAAAACTGTCATGGAAACGGAGCCGACGTCGCAGCACCACCGCCGAGTCAACAGGCCGCCGCTCAGTGTTAATCAAGTACGGCGCTGACGACGCAATAATAGGAAGGCGAAGAGGGGGAGGAGAAAAAAAGTCAGCGGCGGCAGCAGCAGCGGCGGCAGCAGCGGCGGCAGCAGCGGCAGCAGCGGCGGAGTGGAAACAGAAGCAGGAGGCCGAGCGGCGCGAGCCGGCCGACGCTCCTCTTTGACTCTGAGCTCAGACTTTGTCGGCGGCGCTGATTGAAACTGTGAGGTTAATGGATTTCAGAGTAGGCCGGCGCTCCACTCTGTCTCGCTCTGTAATATACTCCCATCAGCCACTTCATTAGGCAAAGTCCTCTCCTCCACCGCCACCGCCAGGCAGGCAGGCAGGCAGGCAGGCAGGGTGAAAGGAACGAGGAGTGAAAGCAGAATGGTGATTGGGAGGGAAGATGAAGACAGATGGAGTGACTGAGAGGAGGAAAGAGATGAGTTGAAGAGGAGGAGAGGAGAGAGGAGGGGAGGAGGAGGAGGAGGAGGAGGAGGAGGAGGAGGAGGGTAAATAACAGCATCCGCTTCCTTTAGCTGGGATAAATGTCACGGCCGCTTGTGACACACACACACACAGGCACACACACACACACACTTCAGAATGGGACCAACACTCAATACGGCCGTGGCCACAGTAAGGAGGCATTAGACCTGGACCAAGTGATGGTGGAGGCTCACGTTTCACCACTGCTTTCTGTGTGTGTGTGTGTGTGTGCTCAGCATCTCTAAGTGCAGGCAGGCCTGTGTTACGGCTGACGGTCCTCAGAGGCAGCTGATAAAAGCCACCGCTGACGTCCAGATGATAATATTTCTCCTCCAGCGTAAGAACGCACGAGAAGAGCAAAATTTCACTTCAGCCGCTGAAGCCAACAACAAGAAAAAAATGCCTCTTAGCAAAAAAAAAAAAACCGGCTTCTTCTCCATGTCGAAACCGAACCGAGGAAACTTTACTCTCAGAACAACGTCCTTCGTCGTACTAACAATGATAAAGGAGCGGGTAAGGAAATAGTTTTTTGACTTTTGAACCGGTTTAAATTTGCTTTTGGTGCTTTTTTTTTTTTTTGGTTGTTTCCTTTGAAAAGTCTCGACCCGGCCGGTGAAAAGCGGCCGAGACAGAGGAGAAACTCTGCACCACGACCCCAAAGACACTCGGCTCTGGTTCCCACCGGTCCAACTTTTTTTCTCTTCTCTTCCTCCTCCTCCTCCTCCTCCTCCTCCACCGGTGTCCTTGGCCGGGTCCACCTCTGGGTGAGATGATAGTAATTGAGGTAATGGAACATCGCCCAAACAGGATTAGATACGCATGCGGGGAGGGGGAGGGTGAGGAAGCAGGGGGGGAGGGACGGGGGGGAGGGGGGACAATGTCCCTTAATGCAATTTGGGATTTCCAGCGAGCCTGAAGGCTTTCAGCGCCGGCTGCAGGTATTTACATCTGGGCATCGCTACCGCTGCCCCCCCCCCCTCCCCGCTCCCCCCACCGCCCACCGCCAACACCCCCTCCCCCCCGGTCACCTCCAGCTGCACCACGGAGGAGGAGGACCTGCATTCCACCAGAGCTTCACTGAAGATTAACAACAGGGGTAAAAAGGC